>CM062928.1:45306956-45481956 GCA_031878705.1 Tapirus indicus | reverse complement strand
CTGCTTTCTGATAACTAGATACGAACTCTTAGAAACTTCTTGCTAAGCCTCAGGTTCCCGCTCACGCTGCCCCAGCTGTTGCCACCGCGGCTGCCTTTCTCGGAGAGAAGCGCTGCTTTATGGAATTCTTCACTTACAATCTGGGTAATAGAGGAAATCATATTAAAACTACGGATTTTTGTATTTTAAAGCGCCATTTCCTTCCCCCGCGTGGTGCGTGAGTTTCCTAGCGCGTGGCGGAGACGGTCCGTGACCCCTGCCGCGCAATCCAGCGAAAACTTCGCCGCTCTGTCTGCACCGATTTCTTTCTTTTTCTGGCTTAGGAAGAGGCAGTGTGACCAGCAAACGTTAAAAAACAAACCTACCTTTATCGTTGCAAAAGTAAACATTGCAATGGAAACAAATCACATAAAAACAGTTGTTTTCTCGATGACTTGTTATTCTTTTTGTCTTTTGTAAATTTCTTTGGTGGCCGAGTCCTGTCGCGGTCTTGGCTAGGGTACAGGATCCCATGGACCGAGACCAGGGACCAGAGACCCTGAAAGTACCCACTGAAGTTAAACCCAGAATGAATCACAACCCGTTTCTCCAGCTTACAGGGCTTGTTTTTTTTTACACAATAGTTGAAACCGATAAATTCGTTGCAAATCATTTGGGAGGAATAAACCATTTAATTAAAAAAATAAAGGAGGGAAAAGCGAGAAGATTGACGTTTGTACTGTCTAAAGCCCTTGGCTTTTATTCCCATCTTTAAGAAAAGAAAACTAAAAGCCAAGCAGACTCTGGCAGCACCCGAGGCTCCCCAGCCGCTTTCTTGGGCATCTAGGATGGCACCTGGGCCCTGCCAGAAATGCCAGTTGCAACTGTTTTTCTCCTGGTGATGGGAAAGAAGTGAGGTTGGGTCTGCCCAGCGTGTCTAGAGCTCGAAACACCAAGGGAACCCCCCACCCCAGTT
This sequence comes from Tapirus indicus, assembly GCA_031878705.1. Lineage (NCBI taxonomy): Eukaryota > Metazoa > Chordata > Mammalia > Perissodactyla > Tapiridae > Tapirus > Tapirus indicus. The sequence goes on along the minus strand of CM062928.1, from coordinate 45,481,001 downwards.
CTCTAAAGTGACACCCGGCAGGGTTTCAATCATAGCAATGAACGAGTTGCAAGGAGTAACCCCCGTTAGCTACCGGCCCCCAGAAGTCTCGTAAAGACCCAGAAGGCGATGCGATTAGCAAGACCCCGGTGAGGGGGGCACTTGTTACTTGTACACTTGATCTCGATTTAAAAAGAAGCTCTGAAATAGGTAAGGTAGATGACGACTCTCTCTCCTGCGCTTCAACTCCTTACCTTAGCAGTCCAATACCTAAATAATAAAGGAAACGCCCCCAGGTTCCAGCCTGCATTCGCGGTCTGCCCACCTACCTGCGTTTCCCTTCATCCTTAAAAACAAACTCAGATTAAAACACAAAGCTTTATTTAAAAATATATTTTATTTGTTTATTTCAGACCGCTTTTGAGGAGGGAAAACGCTCGCTGGACGGAGGCAGAGGCCCCTTCTAGGAAGACGGTTTATTTGCCATTACTTGACCATTGCCCTGGCTTAGGGCTCCTTTATTGCATTTGGCACTTGGAGCACAGTCTTTCTGCAGCATTTCGATGTGTTTTGCCAAAAAAAATCAGTGTTTAGGGGAAGGTTAATAACGCTTTTCATTCCCCCCTCATCCTCGACACTGTGGAAGGGGACGGTTCATTAGCTGCAGAGGCAGGAAGGCTGGAAAGAAAGGCTCCTTTCTCAGGTTTTTATTTGCAGGGACTGAGCAGTCGCAGGTCTTGGCGACGGTACGCGTGTGAGTGTGTGTGTAAGTGTGAGTGAGTGTGTCTTTTTGCGGGGTAGCCCAGCTCTCAGGCTTTCCGAACGGAGGCCTCTCCCTGCTACCCTGGCCGGGCCTCCTCCGCCGACAGACGTTCCACACGAAGGACGCTTATCGAATAGAAATTAACGCGTCATTCCACGAGATCTTTGCTTTCTTCCTCTTTTTTTAAAAGTTGAAGGTAATAACTCTGTAAGCAGTTTTCCTTTGAACATCTTGTCGTTTGGGAGTTTATTTTATTTCATTTTTGAAAGTTGAGGCCAGGTTATCCGAGGCGGCAGACATGGCCTGGGGCAGGAAGGCCACAGCTGGGGACTCCTGGCTCTGTTCTCACGGGGCAAGGAGGGCAAAGGAGGGCAAGAGAGCGCCAACTTGTTGTCCTCGAACGCCTGGCTCCGTCCCCTCTCTCCCCGCACCTCCTCCGTTTTGCCTCTGCTGGAGGCGGGCCCTGAAGTGGAGAAAGTTGACTTGTCATCTGCTGGCCAAGGGCTCTTAGCCTGTTCCCAAGGTACTCAGCGCCTGGCAGAGCCCTATTCCCAAGAGCTGGGTACGCCCTCCCACCCCTCATCTCAAAAGTGCCTCGTGCGGAGGAAGTGGGCACTGATGGGAGTGGGGGTGGAGCTGGGGAGGCCCTAGTGAGGAGCTAGACAGTGCTCACCCTGGGCGTCCCCCCACACCTCTCTCCTCCAGCTGCTCAGCTCCTGGCTCCCAAACATAGGCCAGAACTCTTCTTCCCTCTCCAACCTCAGAGGTGCTGCCTGCCTGGAGCTCTGCTTCCCTTGGAGCCGGGTTTGCAATGACCGTGTATACACATATGCACCCACGTGCACGCACACACACACGTCTGGGGTTCAGGAACACTCAAGTGTGGAGGGCAGGCACACACTCACTGGTTCACTCTCCAGGGCAGGGCAGGCCCCTTCCCAGCCTCGTCGGGCAGGGGAGAGAGGGGCTAAGGAGGAGATGGGGCGGGAGGAGACACTCACACTATAATGATGCCTGGCAAATTTTTCTGGAGTGGTGGTTAACCCTTCTTCGGCTGGAAGCCGCTGCTCTAGGCACTTTCTACTAAAAAGGTTTGTTGGGGCTGAGTCTCTTTTCGGCTGGGCGGCCCACTATGAATCATTAGTTCCCTCCCCACTCCATTTGCCACGGTCCTCTTTCTAAAATTAGATTTCCCCCTTCCCACTCTTTTGGCCTTCTGAGTTTACCAGGGAATTCTCAAGGAAATTGACTGTGTAGTGAGAACAAGTGTGAGGAAGAGGATAAAAAGGAGACAAGCAAATGGAACAGAAAACAAGAGAGGGAGAAAGGAAGAGGGAAGCAGGGTGCTGCTTCTCCCAGAACCCCAGTTTGCACACAGATTGGTATTATTTTTTTCCCCAGTAAATGAAAAAAGGATAATCCTTGTTAATTACCTTTGCTTACATGCCATACAAGAAACTTCAGAGACGTTTCTACATAAGGAAGAAACTGTTTACAAAACTCTTTCAAAAGTGTGACATATTGCTCTAGTTCAGTACTAAAAAGTTAAACACACTTACCCTCCTTTGAAGTGCCCTGGCGGGGGCAGCTTATTTGAGTGCGGTTCAGATATTGCTGTGGGTATAACTAATGGCCTCTACCTATTTAGCTCAAGTGGGAGGAGAGAAAGGCCTGAATTCCTTGTCCAATGGGTCCCTCTGGAGACTGGGTTCTGGCTCCTGGCCAGTTCTGTACAATGTCAACACTGAATATTTGAATTCCCAGACTCTATTTAACAAGTTTCTAAATAAATAAACTCATTGTGTGTCTGTGTTTAAAATTATTTCACCTCTTTCATAAAAGCTACAGCATCTTATTACATTGGCCTCGCAAGTTGATTTTAAAAAAAAGTAAACAAACAAACAGAGCTTCAGGCATTTTAATAGGCAGACCTTCACAATATATATGTTTTTCAAAGACATTCTCTCACATGTGGCCGGGTAGTCGCTATTTAGAGGAATCTTGGGCTGTTCTGTGTGACGTGGTAGTGAAATTGTAATAAAAAACCAAGCTAAGTTCAGAAAGTCAGCGAAATATTAATCACTTCTAAAGGGAGGCCTGTGTAACTGTAGTGTCTTTAGATATTTGATCATTTTGCCTGCTGGGTCCTACAGGGGACAGAAAGCTTCACTGATGTGTCCTAAAGGGATATCTGTGGACTCCCCCAGTCCATATGTGTGGGTACGTATAGAATTCTGCTCAGATGGAGTTTTGTTTCTGGGCACTTTTCTTTATCTGTGTCTGTCTTTGTGAGTTGGAAGGGGTAGGTACACAGATGTTATCCTCATATTTCAGTCTGGTTTTATAAAGGACCACGTGAATCCTACATTTTTACTGATCTCTCAGCATTTGAACATCCACAGTATTTTTATGCAGCTAGGAACATCCTTATTCTAAGAAGTACACACTTAATTAAAAAAAAAGCAAGTTCTAGTCCCTTGGAAAGTGTGGACCCCATCTGGAGTTGTTAGGAAAGAAAGTGGAATTTGCTCTAATTTACATGTATAAAGTACAACATTATTAAAAAGAATGGGATTTGAAAGGGCACATAGCAAAACCCATAACATTTAGCTGGTAACATGGAGAGCTCAAAGCCAAGAAAAAAATACCACCAACCCATGCAAACCCTAAAATAGATTACAATGACCTCAGCCATTTTCGTTTTCAAAAATAATAGCCATGATTAAGACGGGGGGAGTGTTTTACTTGGAACCATACTCTTCTGCATTATTATAAAAGCTGTTTTGTGGTTAAAGAACTGTTTCATTATAGAAAAAAAAAAAGCAAGTGAATGTTTAATCAAATTCCTAACTCTTCAAAAGCTCTCACTCTTGAATTACTTCTTATTTTGATTTTAGTTATTATTCTTATTCATTAGCAAACAGGCTTTTGGCTTGTATATTCAGCCAAATCTTTGACTACTAACTAAAGGAGAAATTTTATTTAAAAAAGAGATTTTATTAATTCCTTTAGTAAACACCTGCCTAGGGGTTGCTGACTATATAACAGGAAGAACCAAAGGTTTCTTAACCTTGCTCAAGAACCTGCCTAAAGGAATTAATTTTATATGTTAGTGTTGTTCAAATTACGACATTTATGAGAATCTTTGTACATAGCAGTGGTGGGCTTGGCAATGGGCAGGCTTATGAAACAAATGGTGATGAGATCCTTCTGTGTGCACGGACAAGCCGTGTTCCCCGTTCTCATAAACGTTACAGATGTGCTCATCAGTGTTTGAATCTGGATGTGGTCCCTGACTGAATAGCCGTGTCCTTTTGAAGTTATTGAATGCCTCCGAGCCCCAGTATCTTTACTTGTAAATCGGGAGTAACAAGACCACCCTTCTTTGTCTGCTGTGAGGGTATATGGGGTAAAGGCATGCAAAGTACCTAAGTCACATGCGATCACTGAATAAATCTTAGTCACTTCCCTTCCAATATGTCAATTAAATTTTCTGAAGAGAAATTTTTTAGACATCCTTCTCCTCCACCCTATTCTGTTTTTATCCAGTTTCGTTTTTGCGTACATAGAGTAAACATTTTGTATGTCTTTTCAATACATCATACCCCCAGGATATATGGAAGTCATGTCTAAAATTTGGTCACATCAAAACTGTCTATACCGGGGCCGCCCGGTGGCGCAGCGGTTTAGTCCGCGCTTGGCAGCCCGGGGTTCGCGAGTTCGGATCCCGGGCGCCCGCCGACGCACTGCCTGTCAGCCATGCCGTGGCGGCGTCCCATATAAAGTAGAGGAAGATGGGCACGGATGTTAGCCCAGGGCCAGTCTTCCTCAGCAAAAAGGGGAGGATTGGCGACGGATGTTAGCTCAGGGCTGGTCTTCCCCACAAAAAAAACAAACAAACAAACAAAAAAAAACTGTCTATACCAAGCCAAAATGGCAGTAAATTTATTCTGAAAACTTGAGAATCTTCCCTTGCCCTTTTTGGGGGAGGGGGGAACACTGTATAAATAAAGTGACTGAGATTTCAACGTTGTTCCACAGATTTTGGCATTGTATGCACACAGCCTAAATTTAGTTGTGCATACTCTCCAGTTGTCATTAGACCATAATCCCTTGTGTATGAAATTTTACTTTTAGTGGAATGAGTTTTGTAAGTCACTTTACTACCCTAGCTGAGCTTTTCCTCTCTAAATGAGGAGATGGAACTAGAGCAGAGCTCGTAAACTCAAATGCCTACAGGGATTGGTAGGTACAATAAATGAGTAAAAGCAAGGTGGATGTAAGTACTAAACTCTCTCCTATTTTTATTTAAAATTTTGACACCCAGTCTTCATATTCCAGGACAAGAGGAAGTGGTAGGAACTGTGGCAAACTGGGAGTTTAAGCCTTGTCTAAAGGTGGCAGCTGCTACTCACCTCCAGCTCATTGCTGCCGTTTGGGCAAGGGGCCCAGTGCTGCTAGGTTTTCCAGTTATTAAGAGAAGCCACATATCTGGATTTTTATGTGAATTTTCTCTACTTTGAAATGTTGACTCAATTAAAAAACAACAATAACAACAATAAACAACATTCTGCAGGCCTAAACAAGCACTTCTGTCTGCCATGTATAGTTCATGGCCCTGGGTTTGCAATATCTGGATTAGATGATTTCCAAGAGTCCTTCAAAGTTCCAACATTTTATGATATCCACAAGGCTTTCTGAATCTTACCTTGTCTTTTTAAGATCTGTATCTTCCTCCTCCACCCCAAAGTTAATGTGTGTGTGTGTGTGTGTGTGTGTGTTTTGATAGGTGGAAGTACTTATTACAGAGTCTGATATCTGGCCATTTATCTGGAAAAAAAGTCTTTCATGGCCATGTTGTGTCTTTCTTTCCCTCCATGCTGCTTCATCATTAATTGGCTTAAGAAAATAAACTGAAACACTCACTCCCCTCTCGTACCCACCAGCCACCATTCTTATTTCTCACTCAACCCGATTCTTTGATTTGTGGGCTGGGGGTTGGGCAGTAAATCATTAGGAGACAGTTTTCTGTGGTTTTCCACAGTGGGAGAAGAAGTCGTTTGGCTACTGTGGGTATAACAGAGGAAGAGTTTGCCCCTGCCCCCTAGGAGGGTCCAGATGTCATGTCCTGCACATCTGTAACTGAAGAACCCAACTGATTTTTAAGACATGAATGTAAGATGGAGAAATTAGTTTTTAAGGGATGAATGCATTATTTGACAAGAGTGGCTCTCCTTGTAGGAAGGTTACGTATGTTCAGGGAACATTTGAAAATAAACATAAGTTGTTCTGTTTATTATCATGTGTTGTATTTCTAGCAGAAATGATAGGTGAATAACAGGTACAATTAAATTCTGAGGACTAAAAGGGCAAAGTATGGTGATGGGATACCAATAAAGTTTGGACTAAGCGCTTTATAATATCTATGTCAGTACTGTAGTCAAGGGACCGGTCAATAAATACTTGTTATTATCACTTAACAGTGTTGGAAAAATCATCAGATAATGCAATGCTTGCAGAGTTGGATTTAAAGTAGTGATGAGCCATGCTTATAAACATTATCAGTGGGTTATCAGATGCCTAGCTCCCAATTTTTACACCTGACACTGAAGCCCATATTCTTAGCCAGGCTTTTGAGGTCCTCCTTTAAATTCAGTAAGAGATCAACAGGTGTTCATTATTATTTTATTAACTTTCCAGGTTCGTTTGTTTCCCTACCAAAGACTGGTCCATTCAGCCTCACTTGTTTACTCATCTGCTCCTCTCACCATCTCGCCAACCTAGCCTTGTGTTTCCATCTTCCAACCTTTGGCCACAATGTCACCATAGTCTGTAAAACTACCCATTCTGTACTTTGACCATCAACATCTAACTCCTTCTTTAAGATTTAGTTTAAACTCTTCCTTCTTCATGAGGTTTATTTTCATCACTCCTGGAGACATGATTTCTCTATGTCTTTTCATTCTAATAGTATGGAATTATTTTTACCTACCATCATTTTGGCAATTTTATTATAAACTCCTTATCTTCACTATATATATCTTGTTTTTCTAGCTAAACTGTAAAATTCCTGGAGAGCTCATTTCTGTTTTGTGGTTCTATGCCTTGCATATGGTGGATATCAGCACAATTAGGTGATGGTGGCTAGCAATGGGCTTTGGTGGATTATGTGAACCCCTGCAATTTCTCTGCCTGTAAAACCTCTGCAGTCAGGTAATGTCAGCACTAGAACGCTGGGCTATCTGACACTTTAATTGCATACTAAGTCCACAATTTGCCTATTTTGACAGTGATAAACCACCTTGAAAGAACATTTGGAGAGTAGAGTATTATTACCAATAATGCTCCTCATGTTGCCAGTACAGGTATAACCCATGGCTCCTCACTTAAATTACAAATTGTTATTGATCTACACTTGATCTTAAGGTTTATGGAAACTGTCCTGGACCTGATTCTGGAGACTGTCAGTGGAGTCAAGGTAAAGATGGCAATACATCATATACTTCCTCGGGATTTGAGGATCGTCAGCTTCACAAAAATAATCAGAAACCATGTTTTTACATAATTCTAACCCCAATTTAGGCAGTATTAATATAGATCATAGCAACAAGAATTTTGCTGTATATTTTAATATACTTTTATGATTAAAAGCTCTTTCAAACAATTTAAGGCTGACAGATAATGATGTTGCATTGAATCTTGTTTTACTGATTAAGTTAACCTCACTCACCCAATGGAGTCCCCTTAATTCAAACACAATCATGACTTCTTCCTTCCCCAGCATCCCCACATCCCACTCCTCCACCCCTTGTTTCACAAATCTCTCATCTTTATGGAGAAAACAGGGCTTTTTGTGCTTTGGACAACTGTCCTCAAGCCCTGATGAGGTTTGTAGGGTTTCAGTGTCCATTAGGAGTCCTCCCCCCACAAGACCAGCTTGGTGTGACTTTTTATTCTGCTCTTAGAATGGCTCTTCAGGTATGGGGAGCCCCTTAAAATGAAGGCAGAGACTAAGAACCACAGCTTTTATACTTTGGTGCTAACTATAGACCTTACCTTTGACAGGAATTATGAATTAGTAGTAATAAAATGTTTCATGATAAAATGATAATAAAAATGAATGGAGGGATGGAACAACTATCTTGGTTTCTGCTGGGTCATGGCTCGTGACCTTCTTTTGGGTCTCAGACACCTGCAAGAATCTGATGAAAGTTATGGAGCCTCTCCCCAGAAATGCAAATATGCATAAAAATTTTCATATAATTTCGGTGGTTCATGGACTTCTAAATTCTAGTCATAGGTATTAAGTGGTTCACTCACTCGTTCAGACTTGATTCACCCTAGCATGTTTATTATATAAAGTCCTAAAGTCTTTATCAATCTTTTTTTTTTCTGGTGAGGAAGATTGGCCCTGAGCTAACATCTGTGCCAATCTTCCTCTATTTTGTATGTCAGACGCTGCCACCGCATGGCTTGGTGAGCAGTGTGTAGGTCCACGCCTGGGTTCTGAACCTGAGAACCCCAGGCAGCTGAAGTGGAGTGCATGAACTTAACCACTACGCACCGGGCTGGGCCCTATCAATCTTTTTATTCATTATTTTAGAAACATTATTTTCTCTGATTACAAAATTTATACACACTTGTTAATTTAAAAACTGCAAAAATGCATCTCATAGAAAATGAAAGTTCTTTGTAGTCTACTGCCTTCCTTTGGTCACACACTGCCTGCTGTGGACCACTATTCATCTTTTAGTGTAAAATCCTGCAGATTTTTCCCCCCATGCTTTTATTAGCACATACCTACATATAGATTTATAACTTTTTACAGCAACTTGCTTTTTTCTTTTTTAAAACTTAATAATATATCTCGGACCTTTCCCCCTGTCAGTACGTATCAATCTAACCCATTCTTTTAAAGGAAGCAGATCTTCCATTGTTTGAATGTGACACATTTTATTGAACCAGTTCCCTATGGATGACATTTGGGTAGTTTCCAGTTTTCAGAACAGAACAGACAGAGACGTTCCCCAAAGCAGGTCTAAGGGAAAATGAAAGTGAAGTGTACAATTAAAGGAAGCTCACAGTTCAGGGTGAAGTGTGCTGGCCTCTGAGCCGCGGGCACAGCGGGGCTTTGGGAAGGTCACAGAGGGCTGCCTCACCCTGTCAGGACAGATCAGATTTCCAAGCATCTTTACCCCCTGGAGGACCAAGGGTCGAATCTCAGAGCTAAGGTACATCTTTGTAAGATCCACTGTGATATGTCTGTGATATTTCAAGCTTACTGGATTGTTCTGGACCTCACGTTTATGGCCCATTTCCATTTTCCCCTGCTGTTCCGAGCAGGCTGTAGCTGAAATCAATCCATATAGCCCTAACTGGATAAGGATAAGTAAGTTGTCAGGGTTTCAAGTCTCAAGTTGTTTTTTTTTTAGTTGTGATTTCTTTGTTTGTGTGGTATATTATTATCACACTGCCCTATCCTGTGTATACACCTTAAGCCAACTAGTGTGACCAGATGAATGCAGAAGGTTATCTGAAGTCAACTGAATTTTTTTTGATGTTCTTTAAAAAAATTACCCACAATAATTTCTAACCTATGAATTGGAAAGACTATTTTTATAGGAAAATGTTTTTCACTGGGTAACCAGGCTATGGGAAAATTTTTATAATGGAAACTATCTCTTACTTTTAACTATAGCATCAAAAATATGACAGTATAATGTTACACACCAAAGCCCATCAGATGCAAAATTCCAGTTTTTGATTATAAGTTATAAACCAGGATAGAGAGACCTCTGAAAAGTGGTTTTCTTTGGCAACGATGTTGTTGATTAAATATAAAAAATTCAGAAAAAATTAGTTCAGCCCATTCCTTTACACAGAAGATTACAAAAATGGAATAGCTGGGTTTTGGTTCTAGTGGGAATGACTTTGCTTATTAAACCTCATTGGATTATATTAGATTAAAAATACACTAGACATTTTAGATTGGATTTGAAAAGGTACCATTCAAGGAATTAAAATTTAGTCATATAAATCTTTTTAAGAACAAATTTACTTTGCTATTTTGATTCCTTAGAGTATGGTATTTGTTCCAAAATTACATTTTCTTTTGTGGATGCATAAAAGTCGTTCCATGGGGCATTACTCTTGTTAACATTTTCAACGTATATTTTAAATGAGATCAATCAAATAGAGTCAATAGATAGTTATTGAGTGCCTAGTTTATATAAGGTGTGATGAACAAAGTTCTAGAAACACTCACTTTCCTAGAAATATTGAACATCAGCATTTGACAGACATACATATACCCTGACAATGGTTTATTAACTGAGACAAAGATCATTATGTGCCCATTGCTGGTGATCAATGACTACACAGTAGTTTTCATGAGGTTGGAATACTGAATCCTTTGCCTGACTCTTCTCAAAATATTTTGTTAACATTGTGAAGCCATACACCCAACAAGCTGCAATGCCATTCCAAGCGTTTGGGATATTCCATCTGAATATAATGCCATAGTTCACTTCTCTTAAGACCTGTTGGATGGGAGGTCATTGCCTGCCTCACTAAATTACTTGTGTGTTAATGCTGAAATGATATTCATTCAAGATACTTGAAAACAAAACCAGGTCTTTTATAAATACTTGCTGTTTGTTGGTGACCTTCACCCATCCATTCATTCTACAGCTATATTGAGCACCTACAATTCTAGGTGAAGGGAAGGCGGCAGTACACATGTAGACAAGGACCCTGCCCACATGGAGCCCCCATTCTGGGGGAAATAAGTGTATATGGTCAGACGCTTCCAGACGTTGACTGTGGTATGAAGAAGATAAAGCAGGGTAACTTGCTAGAGAGTGTCCAGGGGCCTTATTTTAGAAGGATGGTAGGAGAAGACCTCTCTGAGGAGGTGATGTTTGAGTGAAGAGCTAAATGAGAAGGATGTTTGCTAAGAGTTTGAAGTATGGCACATTGAAACATCGAGAATGCAGGCATATCCAGCTTGCCTTATTCCCTAACCTAGTGCAGAAGCAGATAAAGTTTTTGTGTATCTTCCTTTATAGATGGAGAGAGTGGGAGTTTTGTGTTGGATCTGTAAACACTAGGTTAGTGGCAGCATCAGAGAAAAAATTAGGTTTCTGACCCCATAATTCAGTCCAGTTAAACAAATATTTATTGAATATATATTCAACAGCCTGAGCCAAGCACTGTGTTGGGCACTGAGGACACAAAGAGAAAAAAATTATGTTTCCTGCCCTTGAGGAGCTTATAGTCTATTGGGAGTGACAGACATATGAACAGATGGTTTCAGTACAGTGAGGTAGGTGCCAGAGCAAGGGTGGCTGCCCTCCTCCTGTTGAATCACAATGATTCAACATGACCAATAGCATACCCTCATTTCACATTCCCTCACTTCACATGTATTCTTGCACAAAATTCTTTAACCTACATCCCTCTAAGCTCGGAAAAAAAATATGTTTCAAATTTGAGGGTTAAAAATTTGCATGTGTGTAATGCATTTTAAGGCATATTTCTAAAACATCTAAAGATATTTAAGGCATATCTTCTGAGCCTTCAAATGCCTAGTATAAAGGATATGTGTATATTAGATATTTGTGTACTATATGTTTCCTGAAAGGTCCACCCATCGCATTTGTCTGTGGTTAGGGAAGTGCTGATTGCAATAACTGAGTAAGATGCAGGGTGTACTTGAGGTGTATGTCCCATAGCCTGGGGTCTGCAGATGGGCAAATTACTCTTCCCATGTACACCAGTTTTAGTGTATTTTATCCTTTGTGCAGTTAGAGCAACTTTTCCCAACACTGTTCCAGAAGAAGTTCTTTTCAGAGGATCTCAAAGAGTTTCCTCCAACTCCTTGCCAGTTGCAGCTCTGAGAGTAAAGATCTGATCAAAATGCCCAAACTGAAGTCTACATGATTTCAAAAGGTGCATCTTGCTTGTAGGCTCAGTTTTTACCCAGTAGAAGGTAGTGCTACCCAAAGACTGACAGGAGCTCAAAGAAGTGGCCTGTGTCTCAGGTCAGCATGTGATATTATTGTTTGTAAAACAGAAATAAGAATAAAAAAACACTTCCCTCTCTTCCAATTCTCTTTTCTAATCATCTTGCTGTGCTGTGTTTATGTGTCTAAGCCAATGTTCCAGCCACTGGGCTTGGCACAGAAATCGGCACATCCAACATCGTTACTGCTGGGCACAGTTTGAAATCCTGAGCAAACTCCCCATTTGCCTAAATGTGTAAGATGCTAGTGATTTAAGGGTACTGTTGATAATGTTGCCATATTAAAACACCAGCATAGATGTTGTTTGACCCATGAAGCAGCATTGTATCTTTGTTTCTTTGACTTAAAAATACTGGGTAGATGGATCTGAAGAGGATGGGAAATGTCAAGGTAAAAAGCATTATGCACTGAGGGCTTTTAAAGGGCCTCATGATCTGTATATCGGATCTCTCTTCCTGCCATTGAGTGATGGCAATCTCAGTCACCAAGGTTTTACCCTCAAGAAAAGAAAATACTCTGATACTTAATACAATAAGCTGCATCTTAGGAAACCTTCCAAGTGAATCTGTGATGTTGGCCAGGACTTGGAGACCGCTTCCAGGGTGTGTGGAATGCGACCATTTATTTCCTCTACCACTCTTGGCGTGATTTGCCAGACCATATCATAACGTCTCGTTATGTGGACTTGACAATTAGTAATAACTTTCCTAAGAGGAAAATGCTCTCTCTTGTGTTTTAAGCCCTGTCTACCTTGAAGATAGGCTTTTGTTTTTTTCTTAGGTGTGATCATCTCAAAAGTTCAGTATATTTTGGGCACCATGGGCATGTTTTCTGGTGGGTGATGCTGGCTGGGGGACATAGTTTGAGTCTTCAACCTGGTGTCCTTGGGCAGGACACTAACCCTCTGAGCTTAATGTCATCAAGTATAAGATAGGAGCAATAACTACCTCTGCTTTGACTTCCTCCAGACTAGTAACGTTAAAATAAGATGACATATGTGTAAGCTTTTACAAGCTGTAGAGAGATGTGTAAATTTAATATGCTATTAAAAGTTCTAGAAGTTATAGAATATTAAAAATCTTAATCCCTAGGGAGGGATTAAGAATGTAGACTCTAGAGCCACATCATTTAGGCTGAAATCTTGCCTCTACTACTACCTAGCTGTGTGGCCATGGATAAACTACTTAGCCTCTCTGTGCCTCAGTTTCTTCTCTGTGAAATGGAGATAATTTATAGCAACAACAATATGTAATAGTACTAGTCAAGATTATTGAGTGTTCATGCATTATTGTGGTTAATTCTCATACCTCTGTGAGGTGGGGGATATTATTATCTTGGTTTCGAGATGAGGGCACTGGAGACATATTAGTTATTTGCCTAGGCCTCTCAATTCCAAGTGCACGGCTAGGATCCAGCCTGGATCTGCTTTACACCAAAGCCCAGGAACTTAATCCGAACACTCCACTGCCTTATTTTTTTCATCCAGAAATAGAAGTGGAACATTACATGGCCTGAGCATCCCAGAGCTCATAAAAGGTAATAAGATTTTGGAGAGAGGACATCTTAATTTAAAGAAATGATTTCATACAACTCTTAGTAAAGAGGAATTTTGCTGCAGTTTATATGAGTAATCATCTATTTATGACAAGGGCTGGTTGTCTCTTTGTCTTTCGTTTTCTTCCCAGGGTTATCTGCAGTGTGGTTTTCCATCACTTTATGTTTTTAGTTTTATTTTAGGGAACTCGACAAATCTTTGTTGAATGAATGACTTAGAAAAGACTTCATTACTTCATTGCCTGAAATCACAAGCTAATTATACCTTATAACTTACCAGTGAATGGTGCTGGATTCAGATTCCCATTTTCTAAACAATGCATTGTGGCTATAAACTAGCCCAAGGTCACCAGCATTTTTTTTTTTTTGGTGAGGAAGATTGGCCCTGAGCTAACATCTTTTATCCTCTTTTTGCTTCAGGAAGATTGTCGCTGAGATAACATCTGTGCCAGTCTTCCTCTATTTTGTATGTGGGCCGCTGCCACAGCATGGCGTGATGAGTGGTGTGTGGGTCCATGCCCAGGATCTGAACCCACGAACCCTGGGTCTCCAAAGTGGAGTGCATGAACTTAACCACTACACCACCAGGCTGGCCCCGAGCATATTTTTAAGGGAAGGAAAGCAAGCTACGACTTTCTGAATCTTTCCTCTGTGCACACATCTGAAACCAAGTCCTGTTCACCCATCCTCAACTTTGTTTTAATATCCAAATCACTTGGGCCTGGCAACAAAGTATTTGGCTAGCTGCATAACTGAATAATCTGTGGGATTTAAATAAGGGAAGGGCTGATGAGTTCTCGGATCTAGTCCTTTTTTTGTTTGTTTTTTATTTTGGGGGAGATGGTAGTGGACAAGTTAAGAGAAGATACAGTGACTCAAATATGGCTGTATGTAATCACTTGCGGAGCTTAAATATGGAATCTACCCCAAACCAATTAAATCAGAATCTCGGTGGGTAGGGCTCAGGCACTGGGGAGCAATGAGTCCTGGGTATAAGAGACTGGGAGGAAGGAGGTCATTTTGATTAAAGAATTTGAGAGAGAGCAGAGATAGCAAGGTGGCTCCAAATGCAGCCTTTGGGGTTGATTCCAAGGTTTTATACGTTTTAACGTACGACTTCCTTTTAGTTTTAACAGGTGTAGGGTTGGAAGTTGGAAATATTCTCTTAGCACTTAGCTCTGTGAACTTGCTCTCTGCCTGTGATTTCTGGCCTTTGTAATAGGTGAGAGATTTCTAGTTGTGAAAGGCCATTGTTGGGGAGACTTCATCTCAGAGAGTGGGTGACCTTTTGAGGGTCCAGGAGCTCTGACATCTCTTGACCATTTTGACCTGGTGACCATTTCTAAGAAGACAATAATGTTTTTCAGATTAAAAAACTACAAAAATAGCCCAAACAAAAACAGAATCAGCAGCTGCTTTGTGAGAAAGCACTTTGATGTTGCCAGTTGCTTTTGTCTTTTTTCTAGAATCCTAGACAAGAATGCTTCTGCCAACCTTCCCCTGAAAAGTGAGCACTGGAAAGTCTAGAGAAGGCATGTAGGGAAAACAGAGAATAGTGGTAAAAAAAATAGATATCTCTACTCAGAAATGCTACAAAGCAGAAAAGTAGGTTGGGATTGTGCTATATTTTTGGAAGTTTGGACACTGAATGCCAGTGTCCCTTATGCCTGGCTGGTTTTAATCAATGCTATCAGTCACTCACTTCCATATACAGGAAGGTTCATTAAATAAATGTGTTCGATGTTGTTGGATGGTCCAGGTATGTTCGGTTGCACCTGAGTGCATATTTGCTCAACGTGCCCAGTGGTTCTGTAGATTTCGTTGAGCTCAGTGGGATGGACACCAACCAGACTTTGTCAAGGAACACAGAGTTTGTGTGCACTTATGGTGAAGGAGAACAGCTTAACAAAAAGACAGAATTAAGCCAGTAAAATGGCGTGAGTGTGTATTTATAAAATATGTGCTTGTGTATATCTTTGGACACTTGAGAGGGCCTCCTTCAGTTTTTTGTTTAAACCGTATGTTTCAAAATTATTAACCGTGTTGCACAAATCCTCTGAGGAATTTCATTTGGATTCTGCAGCTTATTTCATGATGATTAACCTAATTGCCCTCTATTTTTCTTTCAAAACCATCACTTGCATTTTATAATTTTTAGAATTTTCTTTGAACCAAGTGGAAAGGGATAAGGTGGTTCAGTCATTTGAAGGAGAGATTAAAGCCATGTTTTCATAAGAGCTTTTGAATGTTTATTTTGATTATAATGCTAGTGTAAGATAAATATAAAATTTAAAAATGCCAGGAACCAAGAGTGCACTTTTCTAGCCTCAGGAGTGGGGCTATGGAATCACACATATCTGAGATAATCTGTGTATTTTAAAAGCATTAGAAGCTCCAGAGCTGCAGTGCAAGAGCAGTTTCGCAGCAAGCTGTATGGTCAACCAGAGAAAATAGAATGATTCTATTCTGCAGCTGAGGCTTGAAATAAGGAAGATGAGGGTAACTTTTTCCAGGCCACCCATGTGAGAGAGGTGGAACTGGGAAGCGATTTCTTAGCTACTAGATTGCACATATCCATTGCCCTCGGGGGAAGTCTTGTGACTTACTTTATGGCAGTGGAGCATCTCCAGTAGATGGGCGTCCTTTTCACTATGCAGAAATTATTCATTTCATTCTCACTGTGGTAAATATTGTTTCTGCTATAGGTCTCTTGAAATATTGTTGAGATTAAATAGGAAGCTGTGTTCTACAAGATAAGCCAATACTCAGAACCACCTGGTGATGAAGGCACAAGGCCAGGCCAGAGTTGTCATGGTACCCTCAGTTGTGTTTATGAAGCTTCCATTTGATGAATGATTTTGTATGAAGGATTTTTAAAAATAATTTTACAGGTGACCTCTTTCTCCCTATGCAGCTTCTGTTTTGAGAGTAAGCAGAAGGAAATGGTAGTAATAACAAAATTGGTTTTTGCTCATTCACACTTTTCTGCCATTTGGATTATGGGAGTTGTAATGTGGGAGACAGGATGGCAGAAAGAAGGATGTGGAAGAAACATATAGGTGTGTGGGAGAGAGAGGATGTGCAAGGTGGAACAAGCCAGGTGTACTTATAGGAGGGCTTGTTTAGAAAACACAGGGCTAACAGTTCAATATTTAAAGACTCATATTTGGGGATTCACACATCTCTATAAATAGTTCTGTGAAAAGGAAGTTTAGCAAAATCAGATTGATGACTGATGTAATTTAATTAGACTCTGGCTTCATAAATATGCAATGGTATTTGAATGAGAAGTTGAATCCTTAGATTTCCTGAGGAAAAATGGCAATTTGGTTTGCTTCAGAGTTGGTTGCAGACATTTCCACCCTGGTATATAAGTGGGTAAAATAATTGGGTAGTTTAAAAATTAGAAGAAAGGCTAAATTTGCTTGACCAATTGCAAGAACCATTTGTAGATATTTCCTGCTCTCCTTTACAGCTCTGACTCTCTTTTCCAGTTTTTCGATTGTAGATATTTCTTTCCTGAACCATGCCTTCTGTAATAGCTTTGAGAGATGCTATTAGGTTTATGGCCCCCTGATAATTTCACACAGCCCTAAATCCTTTGCATGGTGCCTTTACTAGCACATCCAGAACAAACTATTAAGACTTTATAACAATATTAAAATCAGTCAGTTCCAAAGAGACTTACTGATTTTTTTTTGATAGGTCGGCAGGATAAGGAAGGGGAAGGGAGTGTGAGAGTACATTTCTTTTTTAACCTTTGTTTTGAATAAAACTCTGGCCAGGAAAAATACCTGAGACTGGGTGAATTGACAGTCCCCCTCTCTGAGGTTATTTGGCAACTTGGCTCGAGTCGGAGCCCTCTCCATAACCATGGAGACTCTTCCAGCAGTTGGCCCTTTTCTCTTTTGTCTTCTCTGAACTGCTCTTTCCTTCTGGCCAAGACTCTTTCCTTTTCACTTTCTTTGTTGTTAGTTGGCTCAAGAACATACCTTCCAGTTGATGAATTTGCAGTTTTCTTAACATTTCATCAGTTATTCAACTATTTTTAAATCTCATTTGCAAATATTTTCCTTCTCCTTTGTCTTCCCTTCATGTTTGAAATAGCTAAAGCAAAAGTTTTATTTTTCACGCCCACCTTCCCAGTCCCCATCTGCACCATCCCTATATTCTCTTGAAGCCATTCTGTTAGCTTCTTTGCTGAAATGAAATATATGATTAATAAATGGGAAGGCCCTTACTCGTGATTGATAACTACACTTAGAAACACTGTCATTTGCAATTCATTAAATGCCTTATTTGCCATTTATATTTACTGAAAATTGATATTCTATATATTAGTTCTTTCTCAATGACAGATCACTGGTAAATGTATAATTAAAAGAGAGCTTAATTCCAATTTGTCTTCATTTTTCCTTGAAATAATTTTACATCTGTCACATGGACCCTCTCCATTCCAATGCATTCCTCTTTGACACTTCCCACAATTGTTCTCTTATTTCGGAATTTCTTTCCTAAGGGCAATGACATATTGTCAGAAGGTCCAAATTCAAACTCTGCCTCTGCCACTTGCTGTGAGACTTTGGAAAAAAATCATTAACAGCCCCCACCCTCAGTTTTCTCACCTATAAAGTGGGAGTGAGAATACTTATTTTTCAAAATTGGCATGAGGTTCAAGTGAGATAACATAATGGAAAGTGCTTTGTTAGCTGAAAAATGGCAAACACCTTGGTACTGAATTGACCAACATGGTTGTCTAGTTCCTCTGAATAAAGCACTAGTGATAATGCCCCATAATTGCAGGTTTTATATATATATATATATGTATATGTATCACATGGAACAATTTGCGGGTGAAATGAAAGACTGGCAGCAGACAGGTAGTGAAACCTTCAGGGACCAGGGCCAGATGTCCCCACTGCACAGGAGCACAGAAGGTGCAGCCTTATCAGTAAGGAGTTGGCTCAATGGGGTTAAAGTCACACAGAAGTGCTGACTCACCCAGATCTGTGCCATTTGCAAATAGAGAGCAGGCAGTACACTGATTAATTTTCTTTCAGTCGACCATGCCCTGAGATAACTCTCAGTGCTTTCCTGCTTCTTGTCGCTGTTATGACTCCAGCTCACCCCTTTAGATCTCAGCAACTGGCCTCCTAACTCCTTAATCTTGCTCTGGTCTGAGGTTTTCACCAAATGAGGCTTTCTTGATTGTTGATCAGATTTCCTCCCATTTTCTGTCTCCCTTCCATTTTCCTCAACTCCCATCTCAGGGTGGTTTTTAGCGTTACAAGTGGGAAGGCTCCTATGTGGGAAGACGTCTGCTCACCCAGTGCAGTCTGCTCACCCAGTGCAGCTTCTTCCTGCCCGTGGAGGCCTAGAATGTCACTTCTAGGGCTTCAGGTGGTGTGTCAAAAGCTTCATGGCCTCTGTAGGAGAATGCACTGAGCTTTAGTCCCCAGGGGGTGTCTGAGCTCCTTCTGAGGCCTTGCACTGATTGGGAGAGGGAGAATGATGTAAACTTGGAAACACCTCCTGACAATTTTGGTGAGGTCAGGTCCTATCTCTTGTCTAGCAAACCTTGACTTATGGGAGGTAAAGGTTTTGGGGTTTTGTCGTAGCTCTGCAAACTTGGACGTCAACTTCACTTCTGGAGGAGAGAGATGAGACTATCTACCTCACAGGGGTGTTGTGCTATCTCAATGGGATCGTATTTGTACCATGCCTGGCACTTTGGAGTCCTCAGTAAAATCCTTTGGTCCCATGCCCTCTGTAAAGCTGTCAGAAGTACTGTCACCACCTCCCCTTATAGATGAGAGGCCCCAATAGTAAAATCAAATATTAGAATAGTGCAGAGAGATGGATATACTCCTGTTGATAGGTTTCTCCTCAGTTCCATTAAGGCATAGATATTTTTTCTGGGTCTGCCTTCTACTGACCAGCACCTCAGTAGTAATCATCAAAATTTTAGAATAGTAAAAGACAATGTTTTGGAGAAGAATTTTCAGCAAATTTTTATTGATGGCCTGATTTCTTTCAACCTTGGATAAACTTATTTTCAGATTCTGATCTGTGGGCCATGGTAAGTTTGGGTCCTGATTATTCTTTAGGGTCTTAATTATTTTTTTAATAGGTCATGTGGGGGTTATCAACTTTAAGTACTGTGGCAGACTTTTATTGTTCAAATAAAATATATGACTAATTTTTTGAATTAAAAATTTGAATAAAATATCTGACTGAAGTAAATATTCACTGCCTCTTCCTGGGGGAGAATTATATTTCCCTGTCTTGTGACCTCAGGCTTGCTCTGACCAATATATGTGAACAGACAGAAGTTTCTAAGAGTCAGCATGTGGCTCACTGTGTTTTGTCTTTTTTCTCTGTCATGAGAGGAGGAATGTTCCAGATAGAGGCTGTATTAACAGGGGGAAAGATGGAATTGAGGCATAGTTGACCCAGAATGAGATCCATAGCATAACAGCATAACATTAGCAAGAAATAAACTTTCATTATAAGCCACTGAGATTTCAGGGTTATTTGTTACTTCAGCATAACCCAGCCTATTTTGACTGATACAGGTATAACTATTTGTGAATTTTGATTAACGTTTTATTGGTGTACCAATTACATCTCCTATATGTACTATATGTGCATATCCTATATTTACTCGGGGTTTCGTGAACTCTGAGTTAGATTCAATATTGTAATTGGTTTCCATTTATTTCTTTTCTACACTGATTACAGGAATTTTGTGTATCATGAAAGCCTGAAAGACAATAGCTGTTAATAAAGAAAAACGAATTTAAACTAGCTTAAAAAAATAGAAGAAATTTTTTAGCTTATGAAACTAAAAAAATTTATATGTATATTATGCTTCAGGCATAGTTTGACCAGCTATCTGGTTTCATTTTTTCAATTTGCTCTTCTTTCCTCTGTATGTTGGCTTCACCTTCAGACTGTTGCAAAATGGTTTACTACATGCTTTCTTATTCATATTCAAGAGGAGACAGAAGCCTCCTTTTCTTCTTTGAAAAACAAATAACCTTTCCTTTAATTGGACTGACTTAGGCAATATGTCAGCCTCTGAAGAAACTTCCGTGGCTGGAGGAACACTATGCACTGATTGACTCAGACCTGGGATACATGCCCATCCCTGAACCAAATCAGAACCCATCCCCGGAGCTTGGAGGGATATTGTGTTAATATGGGAAAGCTATCTGCTATAGCAGATAAATTCCAAATTCTCTCTGGCTTAATACAATGAACATTTCTTTCTCAGTCATGTTGTAGACTAATGTAAATGTTTCTAATCCTAATGACTGTTTCACCTCCAAGAGGTTAGGGATCTTAGTATCTTAGAATCTTCCACACAGAAATCCCAAAGTTGCTGCAATGGGAAAGAGATCTTGGGGAAGACATATCCACTTCTTAATTACTTTAGCCCAGAAGTGGCACATCACTTCTGCTCACATTCCATTGGTGAGGACTAGTCATATGGCCCCTCTTAGGTCAAGAGAAGTGTGACATGTGGTCCT
Organism: Tapirus indicus; assembly: GCA_031878705.1. Lineage (NCBI taxonomy): Eukaryota > Metazoa > Chordata > Mammalia > Perissodactyla > Tapiridae > Tapirus > Tapirus indicus. The sequence goes on along the minus strand of CM062928.1, from coordinate 45,460,149 downwards.
TGGCTGGGCATCTGCTTCCCAGCATGCACTCCACACTTGGGAAGGGAGCATGAATCTTTGGTGGTCTGCTGGCTGACTCTGCCACAGATGTTAATCCCACCCATGCGGCACAAAGAGAGAGGAATGGAGTGAATGTTGGGGATGTAACTAACCATGTCAACCACACCAGGGAACCTGGTCTTGAAGTCAGGCAGGTGTTGATTTGTACTGAAGCAGATGTGTGAGCCCTCCATTGCCTATTGGACTAACTGGTGTGATCAAAAGTCCATAAATTACTTAAAAATAACTTCAGAACACCTTTTAAATTAGTAAATAAATGATTTCTTGTAAGATGTCAGGTTCCTCTCTCTTGAGGAGCAGGTAGGGCCGAGGCTCAGGTCGGGTGGGAGGTAGGGTGCTCTTTCTTGGGATCATGCATGATTGCAGGGGACAGACACTGTCAGTCATGTGTGGGAGGGCTGGGGATGAAGTCAGGAGAATGTGTGCATGAGGGTCACATGAAGGGGCTGCATGCAGAGCAAGAACTAAACTATGAAGTCTGCACTGGGGGAGTCTTGAGGAATGAAACGAAGCAGAAGAGTGAGAGGAAGGTGAGCAGTTAGGTGGTAGGAGGCTTTAAGACACTACAGAAAGGAGTCCAAATGCCAGTAGAAGACTTTTAAGTGCTCTGAGAGCACAGGCCGAATGAAAGAAATGTAATGATCTATTCATTAGAATTTTATCTATCAAGTCCTTTAACGTATATGAAGTACTTTGGGGGCTTTTCATATCCGTCAGGTGTCAGATTAAATATTTTTTTCTCCAGAGAGACCTTCCTTGATCAGAATTTCCTCTACCCCTGCCATTGCTTCTTTATTACTGTGCTCCATGTCGAAGTCATAATCATTTGTTTACTTGCTTAGAGTCTATCCTCCATACTAGATTGCAAGCTCTGTGGGATCAAAGGCTATGTCTCCTTTGACCCCAATTTCATACCCATTACCTTGTATTGTGTGTGGAATAATTTCAAATGAGTGGCATTTTTAACATTTTATGAGCCCATGGTTGTAAACATCTATTGATTTTTTTATTTGAAGAGTAGCTCCTTCAATCCAATTGAGGTTTAAAAATTATAGAAAGAAATTATTTCAAACTTTTAAAATTTAAAGATCACATATAATGAGTTCATGATTTATTGACATTCCAACTAACTGAGTGTATTTGAAGTTAAAATTTTGTTGTTGTGTGATATTCTCCAACAGTCTCTAGGACACATTGCCAGAGAATTCAGTTCTTCTGCTTGTTCTTTATTTCAGAGTTTGGAGTCAATCATAGCCCTCCAATAACTGAGGCCCAAGGCAACTTGGCTGTAAGTCTTTGGGTCCCGGAGTCATCTTTGGCATTTCCGGGCCTCGAAGAAAGTAGATTCTGGCATCCACAGTCTCCATCTTGGGTCTGATTCCAGTTATCTATTTCTGTGTAACAAACCAACCTCAAACTTAGTGACTTAAAACAAGTTTATTACTATTTCTTGCAGTTCTGGGTGTTGATTGAGTTCAGCTGGGTGGTTCTCACTTGGAGTCTCATGTGGTCGTGGTCATATGTTGGCTGGAGCTGCAGTCATTAGAAAACTACTGAACTGGACATTGAAGATGGCTCAATCAAATGGCTGCTGCTACTGGCTGTCAGAGTTCAGCTGTGGCTCTTGACTGGAATGTTTGCATATGGCTTCTCCATGTGGCTTGGACTTCTCACAGCACAGGGGCTGGATTGCTGGAGGAGCATCCCAAGATGTAAGGCCTTTTATGACCTAGCATTGAGGTCACGCTATGTCACTTCTGTTGTTTCCTGTTGCTCAAATACCAGTCACAGGGCTAACTCAGATTCAGGGGGAGGGGACTACACAAGGGCGTGAATATCGAGGCTCATGGTTCATGGGGGAACATTTTCAGAGACTAGCTCCTGGAGTCTATTTAGAAATGAACAGATCACAGTCTAGAATGCTAGGCCAAGTCGGGTCACACAAGACAGTTTGCTGTATTCAGAGGTTGTCCATGTTCATTCTGGATCGTGGTGGGAATGGGGAAATGCCTTTCTCAGTGGATGGAAATCCTGAGGGAGGAATTTGGAATTGTTGTCATGGAGGATTCTCTAAAATATCAGGAGACTCAGCCCAGGAGATCTTAACTCTTCTTAGTCTGCTGCTTGGCTCACCTGATATAATCTGGGAGGTCATCCAGGAGTAGGATTAAGAACCTTTGAAAGTCTAAAGGTTCAGAAGGTGTACTCTCCTACTTGGCAGTTATAAACTGCTGAGGAGTGGCTGCATTGTATTCAGAAGTTTGTCTGACACTGAGATTCAGTAGAATAAATAGCCTAGACTGGTTGGGATTTCTGGGCTTCTTCCTATCACTGAATTGTGAGCCTTCCCTATTGGTCTCCTATTTCTTTTTTGTATTCCATGAAAAATGTATTCAGGCATTGTTTTGGGGCATTAGAAAAGAGTGGTAGTTGGTAGGAGTCAACATATGTTTGTCACAGCAAAATAACCCCTTACTCTTTTTTTATTGATATCATAATAGTTTATCACATTGTGAAATTTTAGTTGTACATTTTTGTTTGTCAGTCACCATATAAATGTGTCTCTTCATCCCTTATGCCCACCCCCCAACCCCCGTCCCCCTGGTAACCACGAAACTGCTCTCTCAGTCCATGTGTTAGTTTATATGAGTGAAACCATGTGGTGTTTGTCTTTCTCTGTCTGGCTTATTTTGCTTAACATAATACCCTCTAGGTCCATCCATGTTGCAAATGGGACGATTTTGTTTTTTTATGGCTGAGTAGTATTCCATCGTATACGTATACCACATCTTCTTTAACCAATCATCAGTCGAGGGACACGGGTTGCTTCCACTTCTTGGCTATAGTGAATAATGCTGCAGTGAACATAGGGGTGCACAAGCCTCTTTGGATTGTTGATTTCAGGATCTTTGGATAAATATCCAGTAGTGGGGTGGCTGGATCATAAGGTATTTCTATTTTTCATTTTTTGAGGAATCTTTATACTGTTTTCCATAGAGGCTGCACCAATTTGCATTCCCACCAGCAGTGAATTAAGGTTCCGTTTTCTCCACAACCTCTCCAACATTTGTTGTTTTTTGTCTTGGTGATTATAGCCATTCTAACGGGTGTCAGGTGATATCTTAGTGTAGTTTTGATTTGCATTTCCTTGATGATTAGTGATGTCGAGCATCTTTTCATGTGCCTATTGGCCATCTGTATATCTTCCTTAGAAAAATGTTTGTTCGTATCCTCTGCCCATTTTTTGATCAGGTTGTTCGTTTTTTTGTTGTTCAGTTGTGTGAGTTCTTTATATATTATGGAGATTAACCCTTTGTTGGATATATGATTTGCAAATATTTTCCCTCAGCTGGTGGGTTGTCTTTTCATTTTGATCCTGAATAACCCCTTACTCTTAAAAAAAAAAGATTCTTCCTAGGGGAATGGTATAGACATTGAAAACCTTGGTTTCAGAAAGCATTTTATAAAGTTTCATTATGTCTTTGTGGATAAAGTCCTGAATGTGGGCTGGGTGAGCCAGACAGCTGATGAAATAACCATATCTCAATGTCTGTGGATCTGTCAAGCTGGGGAGACTCTTTAGTTGATGACTGCAATAATCTGTCCTTGTTCCTATATTATTTCACACTGGGATCCATGACGCAGATAGAATGCTTTTCAGATGACTTCACCGGAAGATATAGCCAATGCAAAAGATAACAAAATATGTTCCAAATTATTTTGTCAAATTGGAACTCTGCCCTGGGACCTGCAAGGTGCCACTCAGTAGACACAAATGTAAAATTGTTCATTTAGGTTTAAAAAATCAGAGGCATGATAATGGGAAGTCTTGATAGCAGATTCAAGTGAAGAATATCTAGTTGAACGGAAGCTGTATATCAGTTAGGGATATAATGTGGCTTCGAAAAAACTGACATTATATTGGGGTACAATAAAGAAATAAATTAATTATGAAAATGATCTGCCCCTTTATACTCTGGACTAGTCAGAGCATATCCAGAGTACTGCACACAATGTTGGCCGATACTTTTGAAGAAGGACAATGACAACTAAAGTATATGAAGAAGAGAGTGGAAAAGATTATAAAGCGTTTGAAATCATGTCATATGAGAAACAATAGAACTAACTAGAAACATTGAATTTTACACATCCAATGAATATTTGGACATTCAAGCAAAGAGAATGCACAGCATTTGAGAAGGTCTTGAAAGATGGATCCACTTTTGATAGAAATGTGAAGGGGGGTGATGCAGAGAAAATCGTATGAGCTGAATTGAGGAACTGTGAGCTATGCCCAGGCAATGATGAATCATCTCTTTTATTTTAAGCATATGGCACATGGCAGGTAGTAGTGGGAGATGAGGCTGAAAAAGTAGGTTGGGGGCAGATGGTTCAAACCTTGAATGCCACACCAAGGGGTGTGTATTTACTGCGGTAGGCAGGGGGGAGTAATCCATGGTTTATAAACTAAGAATAATTATGGTAATAATAATAACAGTAATAATAATAATCATCTAAGCTAATAGGTGCTGTTTTAAGCTCTTACATATATTAACTCACTTAATTCTCACAATAGCCCTATGAGTTAGACATTGCTATTATCCTCGTTTTATAGATGAGAAAACAGAGGCACAGAGGTTCAGTGACTTTCCCAAAGTGACACCATTTTTAAATGGCAGAGCAGCAGCTTGGCCCTGATGGGCAATGGCCTTTGAGCCCCCGTGGGCTGATCTGCCTGCTCCGCTACTTCTGTGTCCTCCCCAGTGCCTGCTGCAGCCCCAAGAACACTGTGGTCCTCCACACGGCCCATCCTGGACTCGCCTTTCACTTCTGACTTCTTGGAACTAGTCAACAGAAAAACAAGGTGCTGGAGACAGAGGAAGCAGAGGATTTCAAAAAGTGATTAAGAAGCTGTGTTTACTTTTTGGATTTTGAGGCCTTTCAAGTTTCAGGTTTGAACAGTGGGTCCTGGGCAGTGCATCCCGACTCTGGTTCACTGCCAAGAGTTGGGTGTGTCTAGCACAGAGGAGTGATTTAAGAGTAATTGAAGCTTAAGTACTTCCAAATGAACATTACCCCAGTAGCATAAGGTTAAATTCTGGATTTGCAAGGCCCCAAGCAGACATTTAAAAAAGAGACCCTTTGGCCCTTTGTTCAAATCCCACTGATGTCTGGCTGCCTTGCAGTTCTGGTGCTACTTGGATGGCCTTGATGTCTTGGAAAGAGAAAAAGGTTGACTAGAACAAGGGCCCTTCTACCTTCCACTGTTTGCCCTCCTTCCCCCTTATCAGCGAGGCTTGGTTAACATCATCAAGTTAGAGAGTTTAGCTATTTAAACGAAGGTCTGGGTTAGTAAGACAGGGGTATAGTTTTAATAGTGACTTTGATAGACTTACTTGCTATGCTCTTATGTGAATACATTAGCTTAAAAAAATACTGGAGCATCACTTCAAAAGTTCTATAAATAAGGGATAAAAGCTGCCCTATTAACACTGACTAATAAACTTGTTTATCTTGTTGCCAGCGAAGGGGTATGTGTGTGTGTCTGTATGTGTTGTGAAGACTTGGGAATATTTAGCTTAATAACTAAGGCCTCTTTGTTTTGGGAGGACCCGAAGTTAGTTCAGTCAGTAATGCAAGTTTCCTCTCCTACAATGATGCTTAAAGAGGATCTTAGTGTTCTTGCTCCTACTGTCCCTGCCCTTGAGGCTGGCGGTGCTTCAGGCCTATAACTTGTCCCATTCTTTGTGGTGGCTTCTCTCACCAGCAGCAGGACTGTGGTGTGGATGCCTAGCCATGCATTTTCTCAACCCCTTTTTGCCCAGGATCACAACGATTTACCTACCTCTTTCCTTTTCCTTTTTCCATCTTACTTTATTTCCTCTCTGATTGTTCGCCTTCCCCTTGTCTCATTCTGTTTCTTCATTTTCCTCTTGTCCCTTCATCTTGAGCCCCAACCTTAACCTCTCTTCCTGAGTTGGCTGACCTGAAATGTGGTCACTTGACCCTAGACATAATGAGACCAGATCACTGGAAAAGGCAGATGAAGGCCCTGACATTGGATGTTGGGATACTGTGGGGACTGTCTTCCTAGGCGTTGATCTACGCAGAATGAGGGTGGGTTGATTTGTTCTGTGCTTGCTGTGGGGAACAGGCAGTGCCAAACCCTTGGCAGGAATATAATCCATGTATGACGATGCCCCCACCCTCCATGCACCTTTTGTCCTTGAATCCCACTCCTGTGGGTGACATTTTAGTGAGAGTAGTGAGTAGCCCAACCAACGGCATTTTTCTTCTTTCTAATTCATTTAACACACACACACATCTATCTTCCGCTAAGATGTACGAGTACGAGATAAATGAGAACATAAGGATCATACTGTACTTGAGTTATATCATTACTGACTTCCTGAGAAGCCTGTTCAAACGACCAGAGGATGTTAACTAAATTGACAATGTGTTTCTCTGAGGTGGAAGTGAGCAAAACATCTGCTTTTATAATAGTCTGCTTGCCTGGATAGGCATGTACTGTTTTGTTGTTCCAGAAGACTTTCAAGCAAATATATTGGTGAGTTTCAATGGCTTGGAACTTCCTGTTTTGTGATTTTTTAAAAAAAATTCCTTTGGAGAATGAGGAATGTTCACAGAATTCTGTGTTGCTTTAAACGTATGCTCAGTCCCCAGGTTATCACAGGGGAAGATTGATTAGGAAGCTACATTGGACAGAAAGCAGATGATAGGTCCACTGCTTTTTCCCTTTAGTGCATAGCATTTGTTGACACTGTTGTGTAATACAATGAACCTAGTGTTAGAGACTCTGGGCCAAGAAATACAGAACATCAGACAGACAAGCGTCCCACAAAATGTGCAGAAAGCACATTTGAGCTTTTCCTTTTGATTTACCACCTTTGTTCATATAGGGCCTCAGAAAACCAAACCAAATGAAAATAAATAGCTTTGGGATGAGCTCTCTGAGATAGGTTGCCATGAATTTCATGAAGCATTTGAGGGACATAATAGTTAACGGTGATATTGGCAGATACAACAGCTTTTCTGATGTTTGCACGCGAGAGCTGTGACTCTGGCCAACCCACTGTTGGACTCAAAAGCAGAAGCTTGGAGGGTCTGGAGTTTTAAATTCATCACCCCTTGTATGTGATCTTGGCCAACTGCCTTCACCCTTTTGGACTTTGAGTTAGCCCATCTGTAAAACGGAGCTATAAATATAATTTATCCTTGGAAGGATCGCCTGATTGGTGGATGCTAGCTGGCTGGTGAGAGAATGGAATATTTTGCATAGAGGATGGTGTCATTGAACTAAATGACTGAATGAGTCTCATGTCATCTCTAAGAGGTTTCATATAGCTTTATTCTGAATATTGTCTCACCAGAATGCTTCTAGGGAAGTGAGAGGGAAGGAGTGGGAAAAGATGACAACTGGTGGCATTGACTAGCTCTCAGTTCAAGCTGTGTCTGAGCACTCCCCTCCATGCAAGCCCAGGGCTGGTGTAGACAAGGTCCCTAAACTCAAGCAACTTGTGGAATTTGTGCTGAGTACCTGATAGAGAAAGAGGCAAAGTGCTGTCTTTCTGTCTGAGATGGGAAAAATAAAAACAAAACAACAAAACCGGACAAACTCAGCCTTATATTTCTGTATTCTTAGCATGGGGTTTTCTGAAGTGTGGGGTGTAGATTCAATCAGAGAATAGGGTGATTTTGGTCATTCACAGGCTAAGTACTCGACAGCCTTGAACCAAGAGGTGAGTCATTTCCTTTCAGGCTCTCTCAGTCCTTCTAACAACTGCCGGAACAAATGCAGGTTAATATGTGCTAATTCTCTGTTCAACGAAGGGACAGAGGCTTAGTTGGGTAACAGAATTTAGCTAGGATTTAATAACATTGTTTGTTTTCATTCTTCATACTATGCCCTCTATTATAGCAGATGATAGTGATTTTCCATTTCAAACTGTTCTTTTAAAGAGAATTTAAGGGGCAAGAATGAGTGCTTGAGGAAAATCATTAAGTAACTATTGGTGACATACAAGTGGCTGTGAAGGAGCTACCGGAATAAGCAAAGTTTGGGAAGCCCTTTAAAACCTTTAAGAGACAAGGCTGGGATTTGAAACTAGGGCACTGAGTCCAAGCCTGGGGTCCCTCTGTGGCATGCCTGTGTGACCCTGCAGAGCTGACGGCAGCCCACCCAGGCAGCTGACAAAGGAGGACATCAATGCACTTCACAAGGATGAATTTTGGGGCAGAATTTCTAGAACAGTTGTTTCTCATTCCCTGTAACTTGTGGGGATTAAGAGAAAAATGCCTCAAACTGCATCTCCCCTATGGATCGCTTGACAAACCCGGGTGACTTTCTATGGTAGCCACTCACTGAGTTCCAGCAGACCCTGAGCCTGTTTATCCAGAATTCTCTACATCTGTGCCATAAGCAAAGAGTATTGTGTTTTTAGCAGAGATCATATTGTCTCTCCCACACCATCAGGGGCACAGTAGTTGCTGATGACTTTGAAATGGCACAGAGGTCATGACAGAAAGTTGCTGTGTGTTTTCCTTGCTGCAGACAGAAGGCAGGTTTCTTTCTTCATTGCATGGAGAGTGTCACAAGCCACTCTCGCTCCTTCTGCCATTAGTGTTGAGTCCTGTTCGGATGGCCAATCGAGGAGCAGGCAGGGACCCTCTCTTGGCAGGGCTCTGAGGAAGGGCTGGTAGAGGTGGGCTGGCAGCAGGAGCTGGCACTCTGCTGTTCTCGGAAGGCCCTACTTTGATGGATGGCCGGGTAGCCTGCGCTGCACAGACCACCCAGCAGTGGCCTAGGTGGTGAAGCGTGTCCCCGTTAACTCCACTCTGGGCAGTGAACTGAAGAGGGAGCAAAGCCCAGGAAATGGGCCTTGGTGGCAGTGGTGGAGGTGGAATGACTGGCAGTAAAGCTCTCTGCTTATCCCCAAATATTCAGTAGTTCCAGAGGCAATGTGCTCAGAATCTTAGCAAAAGAGGCCTGGGAGGGGAGATAGGCTTTCCACAAAGCTGCTACCTACATGTGCATTCTTGTACACACATGGCCTTAAGAACTCTTATTTTGCTAAAATACATCTGTTCCAACAGTAGAATCTCTTGGCTGGGGAGAAGAGCTGTTTAGTTTACTATTCATTGCTAATTGAGTAAACAGAAAGAACAGGGTGGGAGTGTGGGCTTGGGGCGGGGGTGCATTTTGCCCTGGCTTTATATTCATGAAGGGCCGCAAGTTTAATCTTGTGAGATTTTCTCCATATGAGGGTATATATACTAAAACAGAGATACATGGAGGCTTGAACAAAGCCCATTATAAAACTTTAAACTTGTATTCCATTCCAAAACCATACTGTCTACATGGCATGATTCTAGCAAATATACAAATCATATTTATACACATTTTTAAAATGCAAAAAGTGTATATTTGTTACATGTAAATATTTAAATATACCACAATTTTTGTAAAGGCATTTTGGTCCTTTTTTTCCTCCTCCTCTAATTATCTGGAGAAACTTCCAAAAAAAAAAAGAGAGAAGTTCCAAGCAGGAGCAAGAGAATAAGGGGGAGGGGATGGTGTTCTTTATGGATTAAGTGCTTTGAGTTCTTTGGCAAATAAAACACCGTGGAAATCCACTCTGCTTCTGCATGACACTTGAGATGTGCACTAAAAAGCTGAGCTTCACCTACCAGGAGGATATTCATCAAAGCGCAGTGGCCAACAATGAATGCCCTGCATATCTCCACTCTGCATTCTGCTCCTCAGGGCCCAACGGCCAACTTCCTGGATGGCAAGGGCACCTGTGCTTTCCAATCCCTGGGCCTTTGCACATGCTGTATCTCTAGCATGGACCAGGAATGCGCCTCCCCCCGAACTCCTTCTGGAGAACTTTGAATCATCCTTTAAGGCCCAGAACACTTGCCACCTCTTCTTTGAAACCTTGCTGGATCACCTTTTCAGCATAAACCCTGCGTTCTCGTTGCCCCATGGAATGAATGGTTCCTCCCCTGAGGTGCCTAGCTGCGTGGTTTATACCTTGACAATGTATGCAGACAGCTGTCGGTGTCTCACCTCACCGTAAGCTTCCTACACTGGGCCACGTCTTATTCATCCTTGAACCCTTAGTCAAGTAGCTTGCAGGGAAAGGTGCTCCATAAATGTTAAATCTAATTGAGTCTTTTAATAAAATGATGAGTGTAACCTCTAACACTATAAAAATTAAACAAAAACCCTCAGAAGCAACAATGTGTACTAAAAATTAATTTGAAAATTTCCTTCCATATACTGTTAGCAAAGTACTTTACTTTTATAGGCCTCTCCTGTGCTATAAAACTCCTGAGTGTTCTAAAAATATTAAAAAAATAGGCATTTAGAACCTCTTTAATGAACTACTTCCAAATGTGGCTGAGATGTTTGAGGCTTTGCCCACAGCAGGTGTAAAACCAGCCATTGGAGCAGAAGACCAGGAAGCTGGGAATTCCTGGCCCAGAGATGGAGAGGTGGCATATCAAGGTTCCACAGGTGTCAAGTGACACAGCTCTTGGTAGAGGCCTCAGTTAAACGGTTGAAAGTTGTCTCAGGGGGTGCTCTTTGGTATGGAGAGCTGCTTCCTGAGCTCCTGCAGAAGAGTTGATGCATCTCCAATCGTCCTCTGACTCTGGCTTTGTGTACCTGGGGGCATTCTGGAGGCCTGCCACTTTCCCTGCCATCTGACCATGGCGCTGCTCAAGTCTGAAGTATAAATCACGGCTTTCTCCACCACCTCACAGAACTGTAAATTCATTCTTGTCCTCTCTCCTGATTTCCTAATGGCCCTTGTTTATAAGTGCTTTATGGTAAAGGGTGTTTGAGAAAGCCATTAGTCTATCTCACAAATTAATGTTCGAAAGGACAAAGGCTGGTCTAAAATAGAGCAGGAAAAAATAAAGAGGTGGGGATGTAGACTAAAAAAGAAATATTATTTCATTTGCTTCTAAGAGTTTAGCTTAAAACGGTGCCATTAGAATCTGTTATTATTTGGATTCTATTATTACATTCCAGCTTTAAGATTGCAATGCTTAATTTTTTTTCTTGTGTGAGGAACAACAATTTTATATTTTATGTAAAAAATAACATTTTCATCCTTGATTAAGCTACAACTTAAGTATGAATCCATCTAAGTATTTTTCCCCTGCCTGGCTCATGCCAATGTGTATTTAATGCAGTGTGGAAAAGCATTAATTAAGCTGTTAGGTAATGTCACTTAGTATCAGTTTCAGGTGTGGCCAGGAGAATAGTGGGAAGGCTAATAGCTGTGCTTGTATCTTGGCAGCAGATGGCTTTTCACTCCTGCTTCATTTCTCAGAGGTTCTGCAAAAGCCAACCACATAAAATGACTTTTGCATCTCCTTTCAAACCTCACGACGCAGTGCCATTTTTGTTGGGCCGTGTACACCTGCTTTCACTAGACTTCAGTCTCGTAAAACTGTCAATGCATCCTTTCACAAGAACACATTAGCATTGTTTAAAGGGTCATGCATCACTTTTTTGACTGCTGTAACACGTTATAAGCAGAACTTAAAAGGGTTAATTGATTGCTACTCTTTTAAGGTGATACAAATACAGACCAACATCAGCAATTTTAGTGACACGTTGAACATTCATATAACCCTCCTGTAGCATTGTGACGTGTGCATGCGAGTGTGTGTGTGTGTGTGTCTGTGTACTCACAAGGACAAGATGTCTACAGAGACATATGAAGAACTGAGAAAGGAAAAATCCAACTTATTTGAGAGATTGGGAATGAGAGAAGTAGGGATCAGATGGAAGAGAGAAAAGAGAGGAAAGAAACCTTAACATTCACATAGGATTGTTAAGGAGCAGAGAATAGACATCCAGAATCTTCGCGGCCCCAACACTTCTGAGATAATCAGGTAAAAGATGGAACTCTGAAGGCTGTTCCTGGAAACCAGGTGTGTTTTATGTGTAAGGGAAAGAGAAGACTGCTTAATCCTTTAAAACTTGAAATTGCTGCTGTCAGGAGGGAAGGGAAGGCTGGTGTGGAGGGCTGGCACTAGCGAACCTCTGAGCTATCGCTGCAGAGAAGTTCCGCTCAGGGATCTAACAGGAGCAGGCCTTGTTGTTGAGTGAGAGGGAGAGGTGTAGTTACAGATGTGACACTTTCTAAGACTTTGTGACTTGCCAACCTCTCATTACCTACTTTGAGGGCAAATGTATGCTAAAGCAACAGGATTTTCATTTACCACCCGCTCCCAATTATTGTTAACTTTTCAACTGGGCAAAGTCAGCTTATGCTAGGCAGACACAGACAAATTTATACTGAGTATACATGGTACTGTGGACATTTTTCTAATATAATATAATCAATGAGAGTAGAGATGGGTCTGCAGGTTTTGGGGTTGAGGATAAGCCATACAACATATGTAAGAGATATAGCTAATGTTATAAACACATCAGGTCTTTGTCTTGCTTGTCTGAATTCTTTCTGATACTCCAATTTTGATCCAAGGAAAAAAATCTTAGAAAAACATTAGGAATATTTTTGCTCTTCACAACTATCACGTACATAAACTTAGGAATAAAATGAGCTTTTAGAAATAGAATTGATAAATGGCTGTTACATACCAAGTAATAGCTTATACTGTTTTTTCCAGTATGCTAGGTTTTGGATGGGTATGTAATTTCTTTGATAATCAGTTTGACTTGTCTGAAATGGGAAGTTTGTATTTATCTTGTGCTCTGTGCTTCATATTACTCCTCTCAAAATGGGAATAACCTCTGATTGCTTGTCGATTGCCTTGAGATTCTCGGATGGAAATGAAGCTCAAATTGCCAAATATTTTTACTGGGTCTACTGATAGATCACCTGAGTGTACCCTTGCTTCACAATTAACTTCAATTGAGGAGACGTTTAGAGTCTTTCGGAAGACATTTAATAGTAGGTGAAATGATTTGTGGAAAGACTGAATTTCAGTCTTTCAGATGAAAGATGATAATGGGATCAAAGTCTTTCCTTCTGATTTATTATTTGCGTTCCCATTTCTCACACAGTGAAACTTCATATTTTTCAGGGAACTTAGCTTGCTTCAGCCCCACACCTGAGATAATTATTAGAGAGTTGGGTTGCTTTATGGGCCCTAGGTTAAGACTTTCATATACATTTAGTATGTAACAGGTAAGGCTTAAGAGACTGGGAAAAAAACAAAACTGGGGGCCGACCTGGTGGCCTAGTGGTTAAGTTTGCGTGCTCCACTGTGGCAGCCTGGGGTTCACAGGTTCTGATCCCGGGCACAGACCTATACACCGCTTATCAAGCCATGCTGTGGCAGGCGTCCCACATAAAGTAGAGGAAGATGGGCATAGATGTTAGCTCAGGGCCAGTCTTCCTCAGCAAAAAGAGGGGGATTGGCAGCGGATGTTAGCTAAGGGTAAATCTTCTTCACCAAAAAAAAAAAAGGAGAGAGAAAACTCTTGTGGAAATAGCTTCAATTAGGCAAAGAATAAGAGTGAGAAGAAGGAGCTAAATAGATGTATTTCGTCATCTCGGATTGGTATCTTTTTGGAGGAGATGTGAGAAAAAAATAAGGTAAGGAACATTCAAATCCAGAAAATGGAAAACTTATGTAAGTGAAAACGTTGCTTTTCCGAGAAATAACTCCACTATTAATTTGTTACATGCCAAATGTTTGTAATCGCCTTTTGGCAACTATGTGTGGGCTTTCCTTCATCACAGCCATGAGGAAACCACAGTACTGCTTCCTAAAGCCATGGTTCTTTTCAAGGACGAGCCTCCTCATCCCTGAGCTCTGAAACTCAGAAGGATTGGGAGCTCTGGGGATGGTCGGAGATTTCAATCTCGATGAGAAATTCCTTGTCAGCGACAGGTTGCCATAAAGCAGGGCAGTTTTCCCAGAGGGGCTGATAAAAATACACACACATTAGTAAAGTAAAGCAAGGGGAAGACACTGCCAGGTTGAGTTGTCCAGTCAGAAGTCGAAATGTTTGTGCACACCAGACAGTATGTCTGGCTACCTCGAGGGAGGGTCCATGTTTGGTCTGGGAAAACAGTGCCATGTTTACCAGCAGAGAAGGCCTATGGGTGAATAACAATGACCAGGCCCCAACAGCCAAAAGAGGTTCCTTTATAAATGGCTGTCTCATTAGGTTGAGTGGGAGTGCTTTTCAGCACGCAGCTTTGAGGTAGAGCAGCAGAACAGCTGCTCCTGTCAGAGGGTAGCACACAAGTCTGTGAACCCAGACACTTCCACGGGTTTACTTTGCATTGGAAGGCGGCCACCCACTTGGTGGTGTTGCTGTGGCGATACCCCACTGGTCGTTGAGTTTCTTTTCTCTGGTATCTTTAGGGGACTCTCTGCCCTAAAGTGGAGTGGTGGAGTGCTTGGCATATTCTAGAGGGCTGCCCCATCAATTCTTACTTTCCAACCAAAGACTTTTTCTGACACAAACATCAAAGAGGGCACTGTGTCATACTAGTGGAAAGGCACCAATTATATAAAAGCCAGTGCTGGTCAGCATGTGTGTAATTATTTATTTCAGCTTTCTGTAAAAGGAGGGGCATTTTATTCAAGCCAGGCAGAAATCTGGCAGTTTCCCAGTTGCGAAATTCTATTGACAAAGGTGTTACTCGAAGGGCAGGGTAACGTGGTCTGCTAGGCCCCTGCTCCTTCATCTCCGTGACCTGGGCATGTGTCAGGCCCAGACTGAACTGACCAGAATGACTTTGATTTGATGACCGTTAAAGGTCAGGCACATAATGGGATCAGATGTGTCAGTGGAGGTGAAGTACACAGCATAATAGATTGATGGTAATTAAGCAGTCGTGTTTAATAAGAGTCATCACAGTTAAAGGCAGTGTTGGAATGAGCAGCTTGGGAAAGGAATGAGAAGGCGTGTAGAAAGGAGATGGGAAATATGTCAAGGAATAATCTTTTTGTTACACTAAAGGAAAGACCAGAGGAATTGTGTGTGTGCGTGCGTGTGTGTGTGTGCATGCACATTTGTGTTTTAGGGCACCTAGCATTTTTTCTGTCTAAAAATTGGCATTTTGCTTTGTCTTGTTTCTAGATGATTTTTTTAAAGGGCAAAGAGGGTAGGTAGAAGAGAATTAAATTTTATGAATTTATAAATGGCCCCAAATCATCTTAACTCAATGTATTTGTGTCTAGAAAATGCAAACCACAAACTCTACAATAAAAATAGTTCAACAAATATTTCAAACATTAATCTATATATTCTAAAGGATGAGAATCTGGGTTGTTGCTGGCGTTTGATTTTTATGTAAATCTTCAGACTCCTAGAATTAATTGCTTGTTCAATGAAAATTATGCAGTTTTAGAAAGTTATCATTCTTCAATAATACATAATCATGTTATTGTGAAGCATTGTCATTTAGTAAGAGAGCCCATTGAACTAGAATATATGAACAAGGGCAGTTTTTGAGTGTTGTAACTATCACAAATTTTCAATATTATTTTTGTCAGTTTGCACGAACCATCAATGGTCATCTGGATTTATATGTGGATTATCCAGGTTCAATCTAGAATGAGTAGGTGTTGAGAATGCAAACAGCCTAGCAGGACTGAGTTGACCACACCATCTAGTAATGAAGATACCAGGTGGGGGCTTCGAGTCTACACTGCACTGTGACTTGACAAGTCTCAATCTTCTATGCTTCATGTGATTTCATTCCTGGTTCTCTGTGCTACAAATATATGTGAAAGACGTGTTCTGGATTTTAGGAGTTCTGACTTACTCTTTTCATCTGGTCTTTGGCTCAGTAAATAATCTCCATCTGCAAGCAGAGCTGAATTGGGTAAAGACTGTGGTGTGAAAAAGTTTTTTATGAATCACCTGCCATTCCTCCTCCAAGCAACCATGACCCAGGCAGGCTGACCCTGGATTTTGGGCTCTTAACCACTCCGTTATTCTGTCTGAGAGTCCTCAAGACTATGGCTTGGTTTTATGAGAGTCTGATCTTATCTTTGAAACTCTGGAGCCAGAGCAGTGCCAGGCACACAATAGGAGCTCCATAAATGAGAGGTCATAGTCATTTAATCAGATTAACTAATTCCCACTGATATTTAGGTAACTTATTTATCCTGACAAAAATGTCTCAAGAAGATGGTGGTATAATCTTTGCACATAGGTGGATGTTGAAATGTTTTATGAGACGCATTGGATGGGTGCCACAAAGGGTATCAGGCACAAAGCTGTCCACTTTTGCTTAGTCTGGAAATATTCTCTTTGTAGCATCTGGCCCAGAAGTAAGCAGGGTCTTAGATATAGAGAGTCTTGTGACTGGAAGCGAGGTTATTGGCAGAAACTGTGCAGGCCCCTTTTGGGGGAGAGATTTGTTGTCATCTGTGTGACAGCTCATATTATTTAGTATGGAGAAAGAGGGTTTGGAGAGCTTGGAACACAGACTGTCAGCTTTTAAACTTGATGGCCAATGTCCCATCCCTGTCAGTCTTAAGGAGAGTTCTTCTTTTTTCCGTTGGTTTTACTTTACCTCTTATGTCAATGCGAGCAGGTAATGGTGGAAGGCGACAGTGACAGTATAGAGAGCACTGCAGATGTTCGAGGCACCTATTTCTAAGCAATTTGAGAAGGGCACAACAAACAACCCCTATCTGAGCTTGTTTATTTTTCAAAAATATTTATAAACAATCAAATGAATCAAACAGCTATTCTACACCAACCACTACCGATTGCTCACATTTATGGAGTACTTACCATGTGCCAAGCATTGTTCTAAAGATTTGCATGTATTAGTACACTTAATTCTCAGGACAACTCAGTAAAGTGGATGCTATTGATACGCCCATTCTATAGATCAAGAAACTGAAGTACCGAGAGCTTAAGTAAATTCTCAATTGAGAGGTTAAGAAATGTCAAATGAAGTAAAGTCTCAAATTAATGGGAAAACTCCTCAATACCATCTGATACACAGGACTATTTTATCTATTTTAATTCCCTTACAAGGTCGGATCTCTGGCTACGGTAGACATCCCGGGCTTTTTAGCTGAAAAGGAATTTAGAATTTAGAATTAGGCCCACAGCATCAGTTCACTGATTTGGAATTTGAGGCTCAGAGAGGTGAAGTGACTTTCCCAAGATTGCATAGCTTTTTTTTAGGAAGTTATGCCCTGAGCTAACATTTGTGCCAATCTTCTTCTACTTCATATGTGGGATGCCGCCACAGCATGGCTGACAGTGGTGTAGTTCCACGCCCGGGATCTGAACCTATGAACCTGGGCCACTGAAGCCAAGTGCATCGAACTCAACCACTATGCCATGGGGCTAGCTAGCCCCTCTGTAGCTTTTTGAATGCAGACTTGAAGCCCTGCACCCTTTCTCCTGTAACAGGCTGTGTTTTTCATGTTACTTTTTCATTCTCAAAATAGCATAAAGTCATAGTGTTTAGTCTTCTATCTCCTTTCATTTTACAGAAGAGAAAACAGAGACACTCTTTTTTTAAAACTAGGTCCCATGTCCTTGTTAAGTATTTATCGCTAGCACTGGCTGCATTAGACTCTATGGTGTTGGAGGCCTGGACCTTTGTTTGCTCCCATGAGCCTGCTGTCTGGCTGCACCTTGATAAAGGTAATAATAGGTGTTATCAGCCTTTCATATTCTCCCTCACTAGGGTATTTTGGCTGTGGTTACTTCCTGAGCCCATGGAGACAACCTTGGCCGAATCACTTAAAATACTTTTTAATCACAACCAAGCACCTTATTCTACTCAAATAACTCCTTTTAAAAGTGTCCCAACTCGATCAACAGGCAAGCATCAAATGGCGATAGAAAAGCTGGAAGCAGCCATCATAATTAGTCTGCTAAATTGAAAGAGCAGAATGATTTAGCGATGATTGAACATTTGGCAAAGAATTTTTCATCAGGCTTCATCCCAACTCTTTCAACAGAGGAGGGAGGAATCTTCTGAGAACTGTTTGAAATGGTAGAGCAGCAATTAAAGCCCTTCATCCTTCACAGATAGGAAGCAGAAATGAGTGTATTTGCCAAATATGGCACTGTGGGTGTTGGAAGCCAGAGGATTGCAATGGAAACAAACCTGTTGAAACCAAATAAGATGAACACTGGGGAGTACAAAAGAAGGAAGGAAGATGACCATCACTCAGGCCCTCTGAGCCTTATGTTAAAATGAGAATTCTGCCCCCTTCTAAGAATAAGTCTTCCAGTATTCACTTCAGGAAGTCCCATTGCTTCAGCTTGGATGGGCCAATATGAAAAACAAAGCAATTGTTTGTTGACACGTTATTCTAGCAGGTGCCGTTCCATTTTAAACAAGAAGCCGCTATTGTTTTCAGGAATCGTGTTGATGGCTGTCTTAGAACACGAAGGGCTGGCTCCGCCGGGGGGACACCAGGGTGCTGTTTTCCACTTTAGCCTTATGGTCCAACAGTTCTCATCCTCTGTACATTTATGATTAGCACCCCTTAGAGGTTTATGCAGGTTTTAAAAAGGAAAGCAAGTTTGTTTTTATAAATAATTTTGAAAATCCTGATTTTCTTATCCTGAGAATTCTTGGACAGGAAGGGGCGAGTAAGGCTGTCCAGATGTTTGGGAGCCACTAGACGCAGGGGGGGGGGCGGGGGGGAGGGGGAGGGGACACTTCATTTATGCCTTTGGTTCGGGGAAGGTCAATGAGCAAGGGTGAGGCTCTGCTTGTTAAGTAACAACTGAGAAGTGACTTTGGCGTTAGGGGCTGATGGTGACCCACCTTTGTTAAAATCACTCGCTGCCTGATGCCCAGTCTTCCCTCCAGGTAAAATGAGGGCAGAGGATGTGAAGGAAGGAGAGTGAGAACAAATCTTGGGGTGCGCCCGCGTTTTATAAGCACACAGCGGGGGAAGGACCAGGCGGCGATAGGCATCCAGTCTCTCCTTCCTTTTGTGTGGCGGTGACACATTGCCAGCGCAGCCTTATTTGTGAGATGTGGAATTGCGCGAAGTGCTCCGGGTGATTTATGGGCAGCGTGGAGCAGTAATCCCTCCCCTGGCTCTCTCCTCGGCCTTCTCGGCGCAGAGGCACTAAATATCCAGCCCGACTGGGGATGCGCCGCTGCTGGTGGACTCCTGAGCGGGCGCTGTGTTAGCCTCGCAATTTACTTTTTCTAAACCACGATAAATTCAGGCACAAATGGCAGCAAAATTAACTGTGAAAATGCCACCATATTTTGCAGGCTAGGAGCTCTTGTTGGCTCAGATCTGGTTTGGCTCTGATGGCTGATTCTCTTAACTAGAGAAAGAGTGGATCTCTTTTTTTCTTTTTCTTTTCGGTTTAGGTGAGAGATTACTGGCTTCAACAAAATGCTGCTACCAAGTAGAAGGAACACCTCTCCTTCCTCTGAGAGGAGAGTGGCTTTTAACTAAAATACTTGAGCCCACTGTATGGTTTGTGTTAGATTTCATTATCTTCTGTGAGAAATGCTCATTTGTTTTTATTATTAATATTCACTGAACAAATATTTAATTGATTTATGTATGGCTCACGTGCAGTGGGGAAGCAAGTGTAAATTAATATCACCAAACCAGAGGTATTCTGATGTTTTTAGGTCAAGTACAGTTCAGTGGGTGTAAGCCACGCCATGGTTTACTTATTAGTTGTTTAACAACCTAGTGCTATCAGCTGTATTTTACCCTTTCTATTTTTGATAGTGAACTGAAGTAGTGACCGGTTAAGGTTGACAAATTATATAAAAAGCTATGAAATATTATCTAGTCTCCTTCCTCTCTCGGTCTGTCCTTCCAGCTCCCCTCACTCCCGCTCCACATTCGTCTTTGTCCCGGTCGATGCTGGAATGTCTTCGATGACACCCTTTTCCCATTAAATGATGACGTGATGCACGTCAGTGTGGTATTCAAGACTATGCCACACACTGAGGAGGTCTCCCCATTCCCTCTTCAGGCTCCTTTCTTGCCCCCCCTTTCCCTCAATTCTCTGTTAAGGTCATACAGACTCACCTCAGTTCCCTAACTCACCAACTGTGTCCACCCCGCCATACCTGAGGAATGGTTGCTTTAGCAGAGACCTGAAGGGCTAGTGGGAGTAATGGGATAGTGTGTGTGTGTGTGTGTGTGTGTGTGTGTGTGGTTCAGATGGGTCTTGTCACCTATTTATTGGGCCTTCTTAGACAAGTCACTTATTGTTTGTGTGCTGAAATGTCTTCATTTCTAAAACAGGATTAATAATCTGCCATTGGCTTAATATAAAGACTAACTGAGAGGATAAATATGAAATTGTTTTCTCATTTTGATGGCACTGAACAGGAAGGAGAGGGAGCTTTAGGAAGTGAAGAAGCAAAGCCCTGGGTCTGCCTGGGAGCCAGGGATTGATGAGTACTTTGGAGGAGAGAACTTGGAAAGACCCCAGTGCAATGGAGCTGAGGATCAAGGGACAAGACTGAGGAGAATGAAAATCCATTCACCTTAGATGGAAGAGGGGAGATATTTGTTCGAAGAAGTGGCCCGGGGCCAGTTAAGGTTCAGCATTTCAGGCCTTGAAATTTTCCCCATGAGTCTAAATGGTCAGCCTTGACTTTGACATCAGGTGGGCTGCCCATTCTTAGGCTGGAAACACAATAGGTGTGAAATCCTTTACCTTCATAGTCCTGCTCCTCCTACTAGCCACTGGATTCTGGCCATTACGAGATGGGGGACAAGTCCTATCTTTACAGACCAAAGTTGTTCAAAGAAGAAAAAAATCAAGGACATCACAGCTCAAGTTCTGTAAGTTATTTCAA
The DNA here is from genome assembly GCA_031878705.1 of Tapirus indicus. NCBI lineage: Eukaryota > Metazoa > Chordata > Mammalia > Perissodactyla > Tapiridae > Tapirus > Tapirus indicus. Next base: position 45,439,288 of record CM062928.1, on the reverse strand, counting down.
CTTTTCTCAAACTCTGCCTTTCAAACTTTTCTCAAACTTTGTTGTTGACTCTAAAATTTTGGGGTTAAGTTTGGCATTGCAGGAAAGAAGGCACCAGGTGTAGTTTTTAATCCAACGAGCCCACGCTCTTGCAACTCAAAGTATAGTCCATGGACCAGCGACATGTGCATCACTTGGGAGCCTGTTGGAAATGCAGTTTCAGGCCCACCCTACACCTGCTGAACCAGAATCTGCATTTTTAACAAGATGCACAGGTGATTTATATAAACATTGAAGTCAGGTCAGGAAGACATATCTCACCCTGTGGTCATCCACACACAAACACGCATATACTCATTATGCAAACGATTCACTTTTTCGACTTCTGAGTAGACTACATTGTGTTCACTATCCAAAGTGTAATTGCCATCCGTCACCATATCCATGTGCCCTTTTACCCCTTTCGTCCTCCTCCCTTCCCCCTTCCCCTCTGGTAACCACCAGTCTATTCCCTGTGTCTATGTGTGTGTTTGTTGGTTTTTTTATCTTCCACATATGAGTGAAATCATACAGTATTTGGCTTTCTCCATCTGACTTATTTTGCTTAGCATAATACCCTCAAGGTCCATCCATATTGTCACAGAGGGCAAGATTTCATCTTTTTTTTTTGCAGAGTAGTATTCCATTGTATGTATATACCACATCTTCTTTATCCATTCATCTGTGATGGGCACCTAGGTTGTTTCCAAGTCTTGGCTATTGTGAATAATGCTGCAATGAACATAGGGGTGCATATATATTTTGCAATTAGTGTTTTCATGTTCTTTGGATAAATACCCAAAAGTGGAATACCTGCATCATATGGTAGTTCTAGTTTTAGTCTTTTGAGGAATCTCCATACTGTTTTCCATAGTGGCTGCACCAGTTTACATTCCCACCAGCAGTGTATGAGTGTTCTGTTTTCTCCATATCTTCTCCAACACTTGTTATTTCTTGTCTTTTTAATAATAGCCATCATAAAGATCATAAAAAATACAGAAATACATAAAAAAGTAAAATTACCCATAGTCTTTTTTTCTGTTAACATTTTCCCTATTTGTCTTTGTCTTTTAATTGAAAAAGTCTGAACTTTTTTGTGAGGGGGGGGAACCTATTCCTCTACCAAGCCACTCCCACATCTTCAAAAAATATATTGGGTTTGACTAATTGCTGCTAGCATTGGAGGAGGAGGGAGAAAATAAAATTAAAATAGAGACATAACTCTACTCTCTCTTGGATCACAGGCCTCCAAACCTTATAAGGAATTGAAGAATAGAATTGATTATTAACTTCAAGCTATTCTATACTCATTTTACTTCTTAAATTTTGCTGAATAGTGTCATAAACAGATTTGGTATCCCAAATAGGCTCAAGGCTCTGCGTATCTGAGGTTCAACAAACTTATTTCATCTGTTTGAGGAAGTTGATGGGAAAGCACGTATCAGAGCTTTCCTTCTTCTTTGGGCAGTCTGCCTGAAAAGATTAATTGGCCTAACTCTAAAGGATGGCTTTGTAAATGATTTTTTTTTAGCAGGGGTTGGGTAGTGTAGGTTGGAACAGTATTTTCTTGTGTTGAAGCAGAATCCTTTGAACTTGAGAAGGGACTGATCTTAGTGCTGCTTTTTAGCTTCAAGGAATGAATTTCTTTCTCTAAGCACCCTAACTCTTCTTCCCCAAACTTCCTAATAATTTAATTCACCGAACCAGGATGACATGATACTATCCTTGCTGTCTCCAAGCTCCCTTTGTACACTTTCAAGATTTAGAGGTTTCTTAGCAATTGTCATCAGACAGCAGGCTTCGGGTGTCAGCCTCATGAGCAGGAGCTGCTCCCGGGGGGAGAACCAGCAAGTGTGCCACAACACTGAGCTCTTGACTGACAGTGACCCCCTCCCCTTCCCACCCACCTCTGGCTTCACGGGCTAGCAGGCTGGGCCATTCTAGAAGATTTGGAAAGGAGCCACCAACAGGAATTATTGAACAATTGCTCTGTGAAACTTAAGATAACACTTTGTTCCACCACAGTAGAATTGCTGTGTGACAGAAGGAAATTATCTGTTTAGTGCTTGATTAACATTTATGTGAGAAAAATGAAATTAAAGTTGATGGTATCTAGTCCAAGAAATGCTTGTGTTTACTTTAAAGAACAAATATTAACTCAGTACTTTTGTAGAGTGAATGCAACAAATTTTGGAGGATTTGTTGTTTGAGTTGCAATTGAAAAAAACACACCAAAAGACAAAAAACATCTTTTAAGATGCCAATGGAATGCCTCCTGGCTACCAAATTAAGTTCTTTAAAATCAGGATTTCCAGAAACAACTGGATTATGAATGTAATGGTATAAAGTAGGCCATCCCTATGGAGAGTTGGCAGGTGTGTGTGTGGGGTGATCTTATGGATGTTTACTTATTTTTAACAAGTAGAAAAAGTTGAACAAGACTTACTGAGTTCATTATAAATTTCCTGATCAAATTAATAAAGCAAACAATTTGCTACTAGTATACAAGTAATTTCAATAGTGCTTGTGGTAAAATTGCTAGTAGAAATAATTTTTTAATTCAGCCTGGAAATAAAGAATCAAATTCACGTGTTCCTTCATCCCGTTCATATTATTGAGGGCTCCCTATGTAGAAACACTATCTTGAGCCAAATGGGAGATACCACGGTGAAAAAAGACAGGGTTCTTGTGTTAAGTTTATACTTGGCTAGGGAAGACATGAAAGCTAAGCCTAGGTAACAACTATTTCTAATATATCTCTAGTCTACCTTTCCTTTGTTTGAGTATAGGGTCAGACATACAAGTGCAAGCCAATGTGTTTTATAAACATATTTATAGTGCTTTACACTCGTATAGTGCTTACACTATGGGCCAGAAACTTTCTAAAAACTTTATAGAGATGTGAACTCATCTAACCTACAGTTATTAACTCTCCCATTTTACAGATAGGAAAATTGAGGCACAGAAAGGTTGAATAACTTGCCTAACTCAGTGGAGGAGAAAGATTTGAACTTAGCAGCCCAGGTCCATAGTCTTCCTAGGGACGGTGCTATGTTGTCTTTCCAAAGTGGTTGCACACATCAGTATAATCCAAAAAGAAGTATGAAGAGCTCACTGCTTCTTAGCTGGCAGATTTCTTTCCATCATTTAGGCCTGCATCATTACAAAATACATGCTTGTACTTTTCTTCTCAAGTGGCGCTATGTTCTTGAACCGTGGAAATCAAACTGCTATAAACGCTTGAAAAGGAACATGGGAAAGAGTTATCCAGAGGGATCCAACATGTGTAATGTGAAGACGATTTTACAAAATAAGCAACAAACCTTTTGTTTATCTATTTTGAAGTTGAGTTTTCTTTTTTTAAATGTTGTGCATTTGTTTATATCACTTTTATTGATTTGAGATTAATCCAGTGGTGTTTAAGCGCAAGGATAGTTCCTAGCCTTGATTCTGGAGAAAGATCTACTACTAGAGGAAAAGCAAAACATAAAGCTCTGTTTAAGTGAAGGAGAAATATTGGGCAGGCAGCCTCAATAATCCAGTGCTTTGTTAAGGGTATGGGAGAGAGATATATTCGTATCCCGAAGTTATTCTGAGGATTATGCTCATCAGACATTTCCATGCTTTAGTATTTTGTGTGTGTGTGTGTGTGTGTGTGTGTGTGTGTGTGTGTGTGTGAGAGAGAGAGACAGAGAGAGAGAGAGAGAGAGAGAGACGGAGAGAGAGGAAGGGAAGGGAAGGAAAGAGAAGAGAAGGGAAAGTAAATGAAGAATCTTATGGAGAAATGAGATGAATTAATGGATATATGAGCTCATTGGCTTTTACAAATGAGAAAATCATAAGTACCATTTTTGTATCCCATTAGATCTAAAAGGGAAAATAAAACCATTTTGTCCAGTTACATTTAAAAGGATATTTTAACAAAGGGCTGAGCTTGAGCCTAGTTCTAGTTCCTTGCCATCAGGGACTCTATTTATTCATTTTATCCTCAGTGCCTAGGAGAGAGCCTGGCACAGAACAGGTGCCCAGCAAATGGATGTGGAATGAATAAAATTAGTGGCCCTGCACTTAGGCAGCCCGGGGTTCACAGGTTTGGATACCAGGTGTGGACCTATGAGCCACTTATCAAGTCATGCTGGGGCAGGTCCCCTATAAAACAGAGGAAGATGGGCATGGATGTTAGCCCAGGGCCAATCTTCCTCAGCAAAAAAAAGAAGAGGATTGGCAGCACATGTTAGCTCAGGGCTAATCTTCCTCACACACACACACACGCACAAACAAAAAATCCCCCCCCCAAAACTAGTGGCCCTGGCTTCTGCAGAAAGATCTCCAGACCTTCGGAGAAGAAACTTTGTCTTCACCTCAGACAGCAATCACTGGCCACATGCCACATTGTCCTTGGAGTCAGGCTGCCCCACTGAACTCACTGGCTTTGAAGCCAAGTGAGGCCAGCTCCGGAACCCAGTGGGAAGCTTTGCGTCTGTGACCCCGGCCCCGTGGGTAGTGTCAGGAGATTAGAGTGTCCTTGCTCCAAGGCCAGAGATACAGGCCCAGATTACTCAGGGTCACAGGTCCACATTCTTGTATGGAACAGGAGCATTAATTAGTGACAATTACCTATTGGAAAAAAGAGGTTGAGTCCTGAGTGCTCCTTCCAAAAAACTTAAAGACAGAAGGAAGCTTCTAACAATGGGTCAGGGGAGATGCATTTCCGCCCTGATGTTAAAAACAAGGTACTGTCTAATTGATGAGTAGTAGGGGCTTGCGGGGACGCTTTGATGAGCCATCTCCTGCTTCCTGATATTGTGACCCCCTCAACAAACACTGACAAATAAAACCAGCATGCTTTCAATATAAATGAGGGCACACTATCTGAGGAGATGCTTCGTTCTCAGGATGTGGTTGAAATCCTGTTATGAATAAGGTTTACATCCTTGCCACTGAAATAATATTTTTGTACTGTGGAAATCAATTGTAAGGAAAAAAGTGGACAGGTCATCTAATATGTAAACAATTTAACTTTGATGTAATATCTTGCTTGCTAGATTTGGTCCTGGGGAAAGTCAAAAAACATGTTGCTTAGTTTATCTCTCTTTTCTCTTTTCTTTCTCTTCTCCCCATTTAGCTTCTTTCATCTTCTCTTGCCTTGGATAGCACTGGGATGATGAGTCCAGCTCAAAACAGTGTTGTGTCAGAACTCCTTTTCAGCCTTATAGCTCTTTTTCTCCTGGAGTAATTCTTAGGCATCTAGGATTTTTCTAACTGTGATTTAAAATAGAACCAAGAGAGATTTGGTTGGAGGGAAGGTAAGAACATGTATTTTGTCAAGTTGCAAACTTGTGGAGAATTTGTGGGTTCAACGTTTCAAACAGAACTCAAATCTTTTGAGGCTCAAGTTCTGTTTTCTCTTGGCAAAACACAATTTCCTGGTTCAAAAGAAAATAAGCACATAAAACAGGGCCCCCGGGCTTCTTGGACATCAAAGCTTAGGAGATACTCTTATAAAACAGCATTTTGATGATTTTTAGATTATAGGAACCAGGAACATACAGATTAAAACTACCCTTGAAGTACCCTTAAATTAAAAAAAAAATCCAAGGGCAAAGATGTTGGCGAAGTGTGTTACACTTTGGATGTTTTTGCCAAAAGTGAGACATTTTAGTTAGTCTTCCTGCTCTCCCTGCGATTGAATTTTTTTTGTAAAATCTCAGCTATGTCAGATTCCATTCCAGCTTCTTCCTGGTGTCCACCAGACTTCACACCTGACAGGATAGTCATGATCCTTTTGAATCAACAGTTTCTTTGAAAATTATGTTCATATTTTCGTTTAATGTTTAAGCAACCTAATGGGTTAATATATCCTTGTACATAAGTACCAAATATTGGCCAATCTATCAGTTCAAAAGTACATTGTTTAAAAAAATCATTCTAGATTAGTGGTTCTCAACTGGAGGCAGTTTTTATCTCCAGGGGACATTTGGGAGCATATGGAGACATCTTTGATTGTCATAACTCATAACTGGAGGGTGGGGTTGCTATTGGCATCTAGTGGTAGAGGCCAGGGATGCTGCACAACATCCTACAATGCACAGGACAGCTCCCCACAACAAAGGATTATCTTGCTCAAAATTTCAATAATGTCGAGGTTAGAAACCTAGTTCTAGATTCTAGGAGAATCAGGGATAGTATCTTCAGCTATTCACCTTTTCTCCCAACCAAGATTGATGTTCTTTACTGATTTCTGGGCACAGATTATTGGATTGGAGGAAGAGAGGAGAAAAGGAATAAGAAAAAGAAAGGGAGTGATGTCTGCAAGGCTAAAGTAATCCTTTAGATCCTGAGGTCACAATATCTGTCCCATTATAACTAAGGAAAAGAAAATATTTTTAAAAAGATAAATAATGATTCTGAGGCCCGGAGATTATTGGCTGTTATAAGAATGCTCTTCAAGTCAGAAGGAAAGCAATGGAAACAAGTTGTGTTAATATATTTTGTCATTGTTTGTTTTTGTATGCTACTACCCGCAACCCCAAACTGAGGCTTGTGAAACACTGCTATTCTTCACAACTGCCTGGCTTGCTTGTTTTGCCCATGTTGGAATTTGTTCCATCATTCATTCATTCAGCAGACATTGATGCACCAGCAGAAAGGGGGAGAATGGGATAAGAAAGGTGTGGATGGAAGCTTTCCTAGGCATGACTGGGATACACAGAACCCCATAGAGAAGTCAGCTGAAGCAGAAGTGGAGGCCCCACCCCTTGCTGCAATCCAGCATAGTGCACAGGTTTTCTGGAAGAGATGGTGTCACTGGCCAGAGACTGTGTTCATAACTTTCAGGGAATTTGCAAATGTCTGTAACTGCCATAGAGGTGGTGTCCCAAGAGACAGAATGATACCCCTTGGGGAGGGTTTCCCATGCTCAGAACCACCTGAAGCACCTGTCCCAAACCACCACCACAACAAAAACAGATTCCTGGGCCTCCCCTCGGGTCACTGACTCAGAATCTTCAGGGAGGGGAGATTTTTATCAGGTGACTCTTATCATCAGGCAAGTTTGAGAAGCTCACTCCGTAGGATCAGTAAACCCTGAAACTCTCAGAGGGAACCTGAGTCCCATCTTTGGCCCTACCATCACCTCCAGACTCATTCACTCATTTCTCCAGCAAACATCTGCTGCACACCTGCTGTTGTAGAGGCTGGGGATATTGTGAACCAGACGGCCAAGGTCCTTGCTCACACAGAGCTTATGTTCAGGTTCGTGAATGAGAACCAAAGAAATAACTGGAGAGTATTTTACCTGAGAAACTCCTTCTCCACTGCAGATCAGAAAGGCAGAAAGAAGCTTTGTATTATGGAGAAATGTAGAGAGTATCCCCACTGATGCACATGCACACAGCAAATACACTTCTCGTGTTCTGAAATTATATTATACTAACTATTTGTGTGAGCTTAGGAAAATCACTTCATGTCTCTGTGCCCAGTATCCCCATCTGTAAAATGAGGTTATACACAACATCTACCACACAGAGTTGTTGTGAGGAGGAAATTAATCTATACTTGTAAAGTTCTTAGGCTGGTGCATGTCACAGGGTAAATATACAATAAATATTTACTATTATCATCTTCATCCTCATCATTGTCATCATCATTATTATATTCGCTCCGTCTCCCCCTCAACCAAATCCATGATTTCCAGGGCCACTGAAGGAGAAAAAAATATTTTTGGCAACCCTAGTAGATTGTATTCCTTTATTTACTCAATCATCCACTCACATATATGAACTGAGAACCTGCCTGAACAGGGCTTGGAACTAGGATGCGGGAAATGTGAAAATATAAAATAAGTAATGGAGTAATTAAGCTCAGTTCACAAATAGCTGTAGTTCAGGTAGAAAGTGATTAAGAGAGTATAGATAAAATGTTCTGAGGGTTCAGAATAGAAAGTGATTTCTTCTAGCTGGGGGCATGTGGGAATAGAGGAAATTGGGATATACTTTGGGGAAATGTAGTAACCAGTACATTCCAGGAAAATATAGTAGGGAAGAATAAATGTATTGCATTGAGTTGAATTCAATACATTCTCTATCCTCCCTCCAAGTAACACCATAAAGGTAGAGTAGAAACACCATATTTCAGAAACATGGGCTAAATAGATCTTCATGGGCTAGCCTGGGAACCTAACTGTTATTGATAACGAAATTTCTAGGGGAAAACATGCTCTTGAATTCCAAACAACCAACATACAAGGGATCTTTCGACTTGCTGCTTGTTTCTAAGTGGGGGTTGGGCTGAATTCATTGTTGATTTGAAAGGAAAATGAGCAGTGTTTTGAACTACTTATTCACATGGACTCTCATGTGTCACCTTCCTACTGACATATCTCAAATATATCAAGACCTTTTACAGAAGCTTAAACAATGCTGTACAGCTTTTGTTTTATTCCTTTCCCACCAATTCGCTCTTAGATTATCTGGACTTTGGTATGTCATTTGGAAATTGGGCTATGTTTTCCTTGCTTAAATTGAAAGAAGAAATGATTAACTGAAATAACACTGCACATTACTCAGATTTAATTATGTTTGTAATACATCACCCAGTGATATGGGGCAACTTCTTGCAGTTCACTTTCCATCATGCGTTTCTCGTAACATATGGTCCTCGTGAAATAGTTTTGATTCAGAGTCCCCAGTAGCATATGGCAAAAAAAAAAAAAAAAAGCCCCTCAAGTCAAATGCAAAGTAAAGGCCAGCCTCTGTGCCCCAGAGGAGGCTCCATCGACTGCAAGCCACCAAGCTCAGAATCTGAACTGGTGTCAGGGTTTCAGTCGTCATGAAGATTTTACATTTGGTTTGGGACTTTGGAGCATGAGGTTCTGGATGTAAAAGTCAGAAGAGATATGGCTTTTCTAATGTCTGCAGAGATTCCTGTGTCGATAAGGTCAGCAGAAAGTTAATAGATTTTTATCTTCTCATCACATGAACTTAATATAGTGCAACTGTTTGGTGGGGGTGGGATGGTGGAATGGAATGGGAATCCCATCACGCTTCTCAGATTTTCTACAAAGGATGTTTTAGGTATTTAAGTGTATTTTTGCTTAAGAGTAAAAAAAAATCTCTCTCACATTTAAATAATAAAACAAACACTTTGTTTAAATGCTGTGCAACAACTCTGATTAAAAATAATTATAGTCAGAGCAGAACATGCTTTTTCCTTTGTGCTGTTTATTCAATTACATATGAGTAGGAAAAGCTTGCATTTATGGTGCTTTAACAGAATGTGGGCCAGTTCAACTTAAATGCCTTCAAGCAAATGCTCAGAGCCATAAGGCCGTTCCATTAGGACTGCTTCATTCTTTCACCAGACTCTTAATGACTGCTGTGTGCCTGCCCTGAAGGAAGGCCCTTCTGCCACTGGCACTTGCCTGGATACCCCAAGTGAGGGAGGGTGGTGTGTCAAGCCTGCCACCAAGCCCAGCTTTCGGAGGGAATCTGGGGCTATGTGGGAGAAAAAACACCAGGCTGACACCAGATGCCACCTTTGAAAATCTCTTAGCCATATTATTTTCAAACCAACCTGCTGACTTGAGATCTGCTTTCATGGCCAGCTGCCTGAATTGGCTGTAAGAGTGGTTTCTGCAACCTGGGGATCCTCGTTGTGGTACGCAGGAAAGCTGGGAGGCTGAAATGCAAGGAAAGTCCATGGAGGGACAGCACTGGGTCAGACTGACTAGCAGGCCTCAGCGATCAAACATGTCACACCTGTCTTGCCCACTGGTGCAGGTGTTCTAGGTCAGCTCTCACTGTGGTTATCAATCGCTGACAGTTGACAGTTTAATTTTACACCACAAGTACCTCATTACTTGTGTAGGCACTTGAAGAACATGTGGGCACTGGATCGGATCAGTGATCAATGACAAAGGTTGCAGAGGGTCCAAGTGGTGGCAGGGAAAGTGAAGGTCTCCGTGCATGAGTTGGCAGTGGTGGGGATACATGACAAGAGGAGTTTAACTGACAAACAGTCTGTCAGGTGGAGAAGAATGGAGATTTGCCAGTGAGCTCGCGGTAGATTATAAAATATATCTCTTGATTTGAGGGAATGGAAGGAGGGAAAACCCTAGCCCAAGCAGAGCTTTCCTTTCTTGAAAGTGCTTACGCAAATTTAATGAATGTGCGGGACTGTAAATTTTTATTCTACGGGCATTTATCTCATGACATAGATCCATTCAGGTGTTTAGGAATTCAAGATTAGTAGGATGCAGTGATGCTATTTTATAAAGATATATATGTGTGTGCTTGTGTGTGTGTGTACATCACACCAACTCCACCAAACCAGACCATTGCTGTTTTATATTGTCGCACAGCAGCTTATTGTGGATATTCAATAATAAGAAAGTCGTTCCATATGAGCCCTTTTATTCTTATCAATACAATTCATGGCCGACACCACCAAAATAGATTGCCTTATAGTGGTAGGGAAAAATAATCCATTCTTTCAAGTGTCTTTTATAGTGGTATTTTAATAAATTCCTTGCAATTTTCTTTTCCCCTAAACTTTTTATTTTCTAAAAAGGAGTTTCTGACATTCTTTTCCTTATAAAAATCTTTCTGCAGTGTTGTTATTTTCTTAAAAGACATTGGCTTTAAGGAAAATGCCACATGGCATGAATTTTATTCCTTACTATGTGCCTTGTCTGTTGGAGTAAGATTAATTGGGTGCATAGTACACGGTGTAGTAGAATGAAGATGGGTTTTGAGGCAGATGGACTGGAGTTTGAATTCCACCTCTGTCACTTCCTGTCGTACTGCTTGGGCAAATTATTGACAGCCTCAGATGTGTTGTTCATAAAAAAGTGTAACAATATGGGATTGTTGAAAGGGCTAAATGAGGTAAAATGACAGAGACTACAAATTGCCTCCCAATATCTATTCCTCTCCTCTCTCCTTTTAATAACACAACCACTGGAACTTTGGCTAAGCATATGGCCAGCCAGTTATAGGCTACATTTCTAGCCTCCCTCAGAGTTAGATATGGCCATTGCATTAGAGTTCTGTCCCATGGAATGTGAGCAGAACTATGTTTAAATTATCTACAATTTAGAAAAGGAAGCTACCTGCCCATTTTTTCCTCTTTTCCCACTTCCTGTGGGTGGGAAGGTAGATTGATGGTAATGAGTCAGCTCTGCCGACATAGAAGAGAACACTCTAAGACATGGCAGAGCAGTAAGCAAGGAGGAATCCAGAACCCTGGATGACCTTGCAGATCAGAGCTGCCTACCTGCCCAGGATTGCCTGCCTCACACTGTACTGTTATGCAAAAAGGAAACACACTTTTCTTTCACTTAAGTCGCTGTATTTTAGGGTCCCTTTGTTATAGCAGCTTAGCCTGTATGCTGACTAATACATCTAAAATATGAAAAGCACCAGACATAGTAGGCTGGTACATGTCAACATGTTTACGTTTAAAACAATGTATATTGTTCAATTTCTAATCAAGGTAGTGAATACTACATGTAATACATTAAATATTAACCAGAAGGCATCGGCTTTTTTCTCCTTTAAACTGGTCCTACCAGTCAACTGTCACCTGTTTGGAAAATGTTCACCTTTTCAGATTGCTCTGTTTTTTTTTTTTTAACAGAATCAACTCTCTCACTTTATGATATTTTACTCAAGATTTGGAGGAATAAATGAACTTTACTTTTCCTTGCAGCATCAAGGGTACTATATTTATAAAACCTAATTTACCATGGCTACTTAAACATGACATCCATGGCTTCTGCTTAAAAAATTGGGTAAACTTTAGGATAAGTGATAATTTCTAGGAAAAGAGGCACAGAGTTCCAGAACACTCATCAATACATCGATGATTCAGAGTCTATAGGCATCTCAGGGTAATCTAGATCAATTCTTACTGGTTCTCTACCTTCACCTGACTGCACAGCATTCATTTCATTTTCCTCTTCCTCTTCTTTCCTCATCACCACCCTCCTCCTTCCTGTGGGGACTTCTTTCTGTCTTGCTTACTCTTATTGTCTAGGAAAAACGGGCATCCTCCAGCATTGCCTAGTTTTTTGGTTTTTTTTGTCAGGAAGATTAGCCCTGAGCTAACATCTGTGCCCATCTTCCTCTATTTTTTTTATGTGGGATGCCTGCCACAGCATGGCTTGATAAGCGATGCGTAGGTCCACACCTGGGATCCAAATGTGCAAACCCCGGGCTGCCAGAGGGGAGCATGTGAACTTAACTGGGCCGGCCCTGCCTAGTTTTAATTGTAGCAGCCAGTGCAAACAAGGTTACTGCTTTCCACTTTTGTGGTACAAAGATTTTGTTGCTTCATCTCTCTTTTTCTAGAGTTGACGTCTATTACCCAGTAACTACAGAAAAGAGAAAAAAAAGCTAGCATGTGTTCGAGTTTGAAAATATATAACTCTGCCTTGTTGTCCTTTGTATAGTTTCCTTTTAGTTCAAATAAAGCTTAAGGGACATGATAACTGCCATAAAATAGCTGAAAGGGTTTGTTTTTTAGAGGTGGGACTAAACTTAATCTGTCTAGTGCTCAAGGGTATGTCTAGGTCCAGTGTCTGGAAGTTACATGGAAGGCAATATATGTCATCTTTCCTTGAATGGTATCTTTGTGTCTGGGAATCTGAGAGCCAAGCTATCTTTTAGGCATTTCTGCAATTGGCTAAAGCACCCACTCAGAGTTTCTGACCTTCTATCCTTATCATGCTGCCTCTGGAAATTTATATGTGCTTCTCAATGGTATCTATATTTAAAGACCAGCATCTCTACTCTTGCCCTTCAGATAATATCAAACAGAAGGAGATATTAACTTCATTCTATCTTAAAGATGACTCATGCTGGGATGGGGATGGGGATGTGTGGGGAGAAGAGAGAAGGGAAATCCCCAAAGAGTACTGTTTCTACAGCCTCAATGTCTGGCAGCTTCATTTTCTGTCATCGTGTGCCCATTTTCAGGGGCTGAGCGGTTTCTCTGTTACTATTTCAACTTCCTCTAGAGGGCAGCTCATGGAAGGGTCCCCTGCAAATCCCTCCTGTGTCTCTTAAAATGTTGTAGTGCCCCTTTATCGAACAACTCTGTCAAGGAGCTTGCCTCTGGTGGCACTGGGGAAGCAAGTCCCAGCTCAGACTGCTCTTTGGCTCCTTCCTGGGGTTCGGAGAGGCTGGCCTGGGAGCTTGACATCTCATTAGTTCCCTGCGTCTTCAGTTGTGTGCCCCGGACACCTCACTGCTCTTCCCTGCAGAAGTCCAGTCCTCCAGTCCAGCTTTCTGCCTGGCTGTCTCCGCAAGGCTCAAGGGCACACATGCAAAGCAATCCCAGCCAGAGTTGTTCTTCCAGCCCATCATTAACAAGGTATGACCTTGGGCCAGTCACTTAACCTCTCTACGCCTCAGGTTTTTCTGTGAAATGAGAGGCATGAACTAAATTGGTGGTTTTCAAACTACTCCTCAGCATCCCCAGGGGAGCTGGAGTTGTTTTTTTTTGTGTGTGTGTGTGTGAGAGAGAGAGAGAGAGAGAGAGATTTTTCCTTATCTCGCATATATTTAAACTACTCAAAGCTCGGTTAATTTAAGCTGCATTGCAGGGACATCTTTCTCGTACTTATAAGTCCTCGTTAATACCTTTCTCCTTCCAGCTGCCTGCCCCTCCATATTGTTCTCCTTTCTCTAAAGGAAATTTGCCTGGAGAAAAAAGGCAATTGTACAAACTTCTTGAAGGTGGGATTATATTTTAGAGGAAAGTGCAAATTTCATTTCATTTATTATTAGCAGTGGATTTTTCTTTTGAGGCCAATGACCAATCGCGGATAAGATCAGAAACAGATGGAAAAGTTTGCCCCTGTCAATAAATATAACAGCATTTTAGGGTATTTTTGACCTTTAACCTACACGTGAAATATTATCAATTAGATGTTGGAATTTGTGTGGTTTTAATCAGTATTATTTGTGTCTTTTGCGTACTTGCAATTTAGAAAGTTCTTGTGGCCAGACACACAACTGGGTCTGACTCTTCTTTTTGGGATGGGGTTCCTTTTCAGATCTTCTGGTTAGGACAGGAGCCTGCAGATGAAAAGTTATTCTACGAATAGGGGAAGTTTTGTCAATTCACAGGCTCAGTGTGACGCCTCTTTGTTAGTGGTTTGACACCCAGGTCAAGGTGTGGTGAGAGAGTTTAGCAGCAAAGCTGCCTCCTATCACGGTGTTTTTCCTAGTCTGGTGCAGGGCCATCGTTCTGGAACTCAGTGGTGCACCGTCCAAAATTGCCGTGTGAAAGGCCTGATGAATTATGCCCAACAACCCATTCCTTGTGGGAAGGAGGCATCCCTGGCTTGGGCGTCTCTGCTGCCTTCCTCTTTTATAAACCCTAAAGGTGTTAGGGACTGCTGTGGAGAGTAGTTTTATATTTGGCAGAACCACCAGATGTTTTTTTTTTTTGGTTTTGAAAGAAATGATTTTAAGCCCTAACCTACTCATCAACTCAGTTCCCTGCAGGGCTTTGCCCTGGACTATTTTAAGCTCGGGGTTGGCACAGGAAAAGGGCTTGTAAAACTCCAAGGTTGGTTTGAATTTGGGGTTTGTGGCGGCACCTAAGAGTAGGTGCCCTGCCACCTGGCTTTTAGCTCCATTCTGAGAGTCTTCCTGGCTTTCATGGTACATGTAATTTTGACCACTAATAACTTTAGAAAGTCTAATGCTGGAGCGATTATTGCATAAATCTCCAGATGCAGAAATGGAGTTTTTGAAGTCTGATTGCATATTCCTAGCTGCAGTCCTAGGATCCTGAACCACTGAATGAAAATATTACAGAAGAACGCTTTAAAACGGAAGTACTGTAGAGTGTTTCTCAGGCCGGCCTTTCTACTTTACTTTCCAAATGAAGAAAATAATTAGTCCTTTTACCCTATTTCAACATTTAGCCATTGTATCTTGGAGTTCAGCCAAAAATAATTGCCTGAAATTTTGTTTATGATTTGTTCACAAAAGTGGCCATGCTTTTTAAAGGAGAGCAAAAAGAACATTTTAAGAATGTGTGAGCTCATTATGAACCCAATATGTTTTAAAAACATTCAACTTGTAAACTCCTGAAATGTGGTTTATAATGGAAACACCAGCAGAGTTTCCTGGAGTGGTTCTGAGTCTACGAATTTCTGAGCCTTTTACAGACCTGGTTCCTCTTGTAGGGAGAAAGTTATCATGGCCTCTGCGTAACTGGTGTGTCTTGTTTTTGGACATCTAAATGATACTTAGTACATTTTAGGGATATGTGTGCATGTAATTATTTGTAGAAAATATGCCTACCTTCCTGCCTTCCTGTTTTGTCTTTAAATCGTCTTTTTTCATTCAAAAACTACAGTTGAATAATCCTTGACTTTCTCGGCTATTTTTGCTTGGTTTTTAATCCCTTGAGCAGCATTTATAATTTGCTGAGTTTATGTTAAATCTCAAGTTTTATTTTATTTTATTGCAAGTCTAGAGGTAGTTGTGCAGAAAATATCTATAAAATAAACTCTCAACTGGCAGCGTGTTAATTATGACTGTCTTTTAGTTGACAGGTTTCTACATCTATAAGACAGAGAAAATCATAATGATGTAGAGGCTTGGAAATTCCTGAATTTCTGTTTGAATGATCAAGGGATGATTAAATTACAGTCAACATATTTATTATGTTGTGGTGTGGTGTTAAGTGTATTTGATTGTTTTTTTTTTTTGCAAATTGCTAATATATGTGTAATATAGCATTGAGCAACTAACCCATTTCTCTGCCATTCCCAGTGAAAGAATTGATTGTTCATATAACGGGACATCTTCATGAAGCTTATACTGGGAGCCCGCCTATTTCTGTTTAAAAGTTAAGCATATAGTAGCCTGTTCTTATTGTGTGTTTTTCACAATTAGTTTCCATGGGACACACTGTAACTCTGGCTTCTCCACTATTGATTGTAGCTCACTTGTGTTTCAGTGGGTAAAATTACATTTAAGGTGTGACGACCAGGTTTAACAGTTTTTTTAACAGTTTAACAATGCCCTGAATGGTGGAAGTAGAGTATGCATTAATATGTCTGTGTCCATCAGGCCAAATGCAAGAATTTGATGTAGCCTGTTTCTAAAGCTACATATATCATATCACCACTGACTATAAAGTCACTGACTATGTCGTCATGTACCAAGTTCACTAAGTCATAGGCTGAGCTGTGATGTTTCCAAAGTTCCTCTCTTCTCTTTCCTTTGGCTTCATGATTTTGATGCCTATTCCCATACTTCCTTCCCCATTGGCTCATTTGGATCTGTTTTTGTCTCATTTTCTTAAGATCCGTCTCTTTGCTAGCTATCATGATCCATTAACTCATGATAATAATAGCATCAATAGATAATACTTACTAAAAGTTTATTATGCACCAGCCACAGTGTGAATTGTTTTCCATCCTATACTCTGATGAAGAATATCATTACCTCCCTTTTATGGGTGAAGAATCTGCAACCAGGATCCTGTGGCTAGTTCAAGGTGGAGGTAGAATTCAAAACCATGCTTCTGTCTCTGACACGAGGCTGTTTTGGCTGTGTTCTAGGAAGATAATTTTTAATTCCATCCTTACCGCCACCCCCCATTTTCTTTTGAGTCTTGTATGACATTGAACCTTTCTCATTTGTTTTACCGGCAGATAAATATTTTTGAAAAATTTATGGACAGTTTTATAACTTGCTGTTTATTTCTTGAGATGGGAATTGTGGCTGAAAAGATGCCCTTTCAGATAAAATTGCAACTAATGCTAATTTAAAATTAGCATCTAATTTTAAAGTTTACTCAAGGATGTTACTTGTTCACTGGATGCTTTTAAACACTTAAATTATTTTCAGATTGGTAGCAGGGCAATTAGAACTGGTGAAGGAGAAAAATAAGCTCTTTGTCCCTGTACCAAGAACCTTTTAGTGTTTTTATCCTGGTGAGACCAACTAGGCAACTATATTTTGAAGGTCTGGAAAGGTTAATACAGGGTGTTTTTCTCTTATTTATGGTTTCCTGCAAGAACAAGAGCTTGGGCAACTCTGTATAGAGCTGGAAACACCAATTATCTGATGAGTTTGCTTGATTTCCAGCCTAAATTTTTGTAAATATCCTGGATTTGGATAAATAGTGGGCCACTATCCATGTTTAATGGGTATTTCTCTGCTTAAAATCGCTAGCCTCTCTCTATGTCTCGAGGCTTTCTTTAATGATTACAGGCTCCTGTTTCATCATCCTGGGATTGGAACTTCAGGGTGTTAGGGCCATATGTGTGGACACAGCCTCCTGCGCTGTTTTGCCAACTGCATCGAGAACTCAGAATCAGAGACCCTGCCAACCAGAGGGATGGAGGTTTGTGGAGTGGGTTAAGTCACTCGCAGTGGTCAAATGTCTGGGGACTAGTCTAAGACTAGTGATGCAATTTGAAATCACAGCCTCTGTATTGGCTTGTTATATTTTTTGAAAGAAAAAACCCAACATGATTCTTTAAAGACATCTGGCCTGTGCTCACTCGGATATTGCTTGAATATGGTGGTCGTGCGTTTAGCAGTACATACGTTGTCCTTTCTGCAGATCATGTGATTCAAAGTTCTCCACGGGTCCTGTGTACAAGGCTAGGCCTGTCTTCACTGGTTTTCCTGAGCAGCTCTCCTTCACCTCCCTGGTGTTGTTGCACAAAGACCCTTTTGTCAGCCAGTATTGGACTCCCCTCAAAATCTAAGCACTTTCAGGAAAAGACTTGGAAGTCTATCTTCTCAGTTTCCACACCTTTTTGCCCTCTGTGCTGTCATTTAGTGTGACTGGTTGTTAAGCTCTCCCCCCGGCTTCTTATCCAGTTTATTAGTGGATGGGATTATTACTGTCTATCTTTCTAAACCCTGTTGAACATCCCCTAACTATGTCCTTGTCTTCTATTTTACTTAATCTTACACTTTGATAAGTTCCAGAATTTTGGGGATGTTACTTTTCCTTGTCAGGCTGAAGTTCAGTGAGATATTTAATCTTTCCTTTACCCTAGCGTGGAAACAGGCCCCCTACCAACCGTGCCCACCCCTCAAACTTTCATTTTCCTAGGAAACATTTTCTTTTTAAACTAGTGTGATTTGATATGCTCTACTTGAATATGAAAAAATGCTAGTGTGTTCGACTAGTCCAATTTATATTCATAAAATACAGTCACAAAAGAAGAGGCATTTCATTAAACTAAGGTATTTGTAACTATAAGAAATTTATATTGGAAAGTTTATATTTAATATCAGAATATACTGTGGTCATTTACATTTGTTGCTAGGTGGCAACACTAATTAATTCTATTTAACAGGTATTTTCAGTTTTTAATTTTTTGATTTTCTGTCAAATGGCATTTTAATTGTTTATGTCCTATAGGGTAACCTACCTGGATCTATTTTGTGCCCTAAGCATGGTAATGGGCATAAGGATTCAGTGTCTCTGTAACATGTACCTTGAGATATAATCATGTGTAAGTGAAACAGATTTTCTTCCCACGTATTTTGAAGATACTCTACTCATTATGAATTCTGCTGAAAATAGTTTTCAAGGTAGAGATGCAATTATATAGTGGTCTACATGGAGGAACTAAACAAGGATTTCAATTAATAATGCACTTTCAGCCCTGAGAGATATTACATTTGCCTGGATCAAGGGTTATCCATCACTGCTTGGGCTGCAGTGGTCTCTCCTCCCTCCTCTTTCTGTGTTCTGTGCATGTGCTCATCAGTATGCCCTAGAATGGTAAGCTCTTGGCACAACAGTTTGCACCGAAGTGCTTTTTTTCTAAGGCCAGTGACACTGTTTCTGAAGGCTAAACTTGCTCAGCTTTCAAAGTATAATATTACAGAGCTACATGTAACATTTTAATGAATTAAAGTAATTACACTTTCTGAGATAATGGAGAAATTGTCAATAATGTTTTCCATCCAATTATTAAGTTAGGATGGCTAGAACACCCGACTAACACAACACTTTCAATTAATTAGTTTATCAGTTTATCTTGTATTATTTTTCAAAACAAACAGAAAAATAGAAAAAAAGCATTATTATTGTTATTATTGGTGAGCTAGTGTCTGATTGAGGTAACTATATGAATAAAAGAGATCTAGTTTTGAATTTGGATTTGAAGTTTTTTTCTTCAATGTGCCAACAGTTATTTAAAATAATGTCTATTGTAAAAAATATCCCCTCTCTGGTTCTGGCATTTGTGTTTCATATTGAAGAATGGAGTCCCCATAGTATACGTATTCTATAACCAAGTAACTGCATTTATATTGTTATAAATTTTTGAGGTTGGAATCTCAAGTTTTTAAATTAAATAACTATAGTTAACTGTATTAAGTGTAAGGTTGAATTTGATCAAAAATAAGAAAAGCATTCATGACAACCCCTGTAAATGCTTAAATACTTTAGTTGTGTTTGTGAGTGTTAAATTGTGTTATAAGAAGCCGACATCGAGTACACCAGCTCCTCTGGGACACATTTGACTTTTGGGAGATAAAAAAATCTTGCATTAATGAAATTGTGCAAGTTTTTGATTTAGTAGACAATGTTTCCAGTATATGCGAAGCAATTTTAAAGTGTATATGTGTATAATTACTTGTAGAAACTGTTTAACTTTAATGGGGCATTTCTCGATCACATAATAGGAAAACTAATGGCTTTAATTAAGATTTATGAAGCATAGAGGTAATATATTCTGCTAAATTAGGTAGCCGTTGGTGGGTAGTACGCTTTTAGAGATGAATTTTCTACATATACTTCACTTCCTTGTGCATTTTTTGGTTTAGAAATGTAACTTGTAACATTGGAATCCCTATATCCATTAGTAGAAAAAACTAAGCTTTGTTTTCTTTTTAAACTTTTAATTAATGGTAATAATTTAATGATAGGCAGATACTATTAAACATTTCTTTAATCATTGATTTCAGGTGGTAGCCATATGAGACTGTCTTGAAAAGAAAGAAAATTCACGATTTCATTCAGACAACTGGTTAATTTGAAACCTAGCACTTAGGAACTGGTTGTAGGGCTTAAATCAACCAGTTCATTTAAAATAAACAGTTTTGGCTAAATTAAACTATTCCTCCCCTTTGCTCCCTTCCCCTTCCATTAGTTTTAGAACATAGACACAACTTTTAAAGCCAGATAGTGTTATTTGTGTTTATCTGTTTATTTGTTTGCCCTACCAGGGCTGCTGTGTTGCTTTGTTCTTTAATATGTTGGTATGATTACCGATTGATATTTGTAGAGTATCAACTTTGATATCCAGGATAAACTTTGTTATAAAAGTCAACTGCGTGAAATAACCTGCAGATGGACTAGTGGGGGCCATGGGCCTGGGCCTCCCTGCTCAGTCGACAATTCACTCTTCCTATTTCCCCAAGGAGGAGATCAGGCTTAAGAAGGGCTGATAAAGCTCCTTTTCTGCCAGTCTTCATTTAGGGCAGTGGTTCTCAAACTTGAATCTGCAGCAGAATCCCCAGGAAGGCCTGTGGGTGCTGGGCCCCACCCCCAGAATTTCTGATTCTGTAGGTTGGGGATGGGGCATAAGGATTTGCATTGTAAATGAGTTCCCAGGAGATGCTGATACTGCTGGTCCAGGGACCACATTTTTAGGGAAAAGAAGTGCAAGTTAAAAGGAAAAGAACAAGAGGAGGAGGGGGGACGAAGAGGAAGAGGAAAGGTGAGGAAGAAGGAGGAGGGGGAAGAGGAGGAGAGGGAGGAAGAGGAGGAGGGGAAGGAGGAAGGGGAGGAGTGGGGGAGAGGGAGGAGGAAGACTACAGCTCTGTGTAGAAATAGAGAATTGGGACTAGGCTGTCTCCAGAAAGCCACACAAGATTCTTTTCATCTTCAATTTGAGTCCAGGACCAGCTATTTTTAAGAGAACAGTGTTCATTTGATGGAGAGTCTTGAGGTACTTAGGTGAGAAGTGTTTTTTTCAATACAGAATAAGTAAAGAAAACTGGATTCCTTGGTTAAAGCTAATGACCAATGACCTACTTCCAATTCTCTCTCTTATTGGCTCCTTGGGGATGAAAATCTCAAGTCCAGTCCAGTGGTTCTCGAACCATGCAGTGCAGAAAATCAAATGGGGACCCTGGGGGAAATGCAGATTCCTGGGCTCAGCCCAGAGATTCAGATTAGGTAGCTCTGAGGGGATGCCGAGGAATCTGAAGTTTTAGCACTAACAGTGAAGGAGATTTGCATGCTGATAGTTCACGGGCCACATGAGCTATACCAACATGTAGACCATCTGCATTGTGCAGAGTGTATTTACCACAGGAACCCCAAATGGTTGCTCTGTTGGGAAATTTTCTCCTTCAGCATTCTTGTTCAGCTGCAATCTCCTTCTGCCCCAATGGAAATCTTTATGCTGTTTTCTCGTGGAATTTATGATAAATTTTGATAGTTGCTTCTCAAAGCTTATATCTTGTTTCTACCAAGTACAGTCTTGAAAAAGTTAATTTCCCTAAGTTTGATTTTCCTCATCTACAGAGTGCAGGGTGAGGCTAGAACATTTCTGAGATTATTTTCCCCAGTTTTAACACTCTGTGCTGGTCATTTGACAAACATTTAGTAATTAATAAATAAATAAATGAATATATGTGTGTCCTACATTTTTATACATATATATAAGTTTTGTATATATATACATACATCATGTTTTATATACACATATATATCTCATGATGTGTGTGTATGTGAATATCTATCATGTATACATATCACCTATCTATCGATGTGTCTATCTATGTAGCTATAATGAGAGAGAGAGAGAGAGAGGCTGGGTACAAAGATGAGGAATACTTCATCCCTGCCCTCCAGACAGGAGCCTTCATTTTCACCCCAGGTGATTCTGATTCTGACATAACAAGGTGTGATGGGTGCTCTAATGGAGTTAGCTCAGAAAGCTGTGGAAGCAAGGAGGGAAGGAATTAAATGGAGGAGGTAATGTGGAGGTATAGGGAAAAGATCCACATAATAGTGTTAGTCAATAGACCCAACAAATTCCATGCTTAGGAACATTATGGGATCATTGCATTTTAAAATTATAGTGGAATTTCCAGGTAGTAGATTTCTGGAATTAATGTATGTGTAATTGTGGAAAATGTTGGCAGCTGTTTGGTTTTAAGTGCTCTGGTTGAGATGGAGGGCGTGCCAAGGGATTCTAAAACATGGACTGGTAATCCAGATGAAAATCAATAAGACTACCATAAATGGAGGAACTAGAGAAATTTAACATCTAAGTTCTGTGGGGCAAGTGGTGAGAACTCTAGAATTTCAGGGCAGAAAGAAGCTTGTGTGCTTGGATGAAGTTACCTGGTAAAGATCAGACCTAGATTGGGCACTGAGGAGGGATTTGGGGAAACTAGAAAGAAGAGGGAGATGGGTACCCCAGAGGGGAGTGGAGAGGCTGTGAGCAGCTAATGAACATAATAGTTGGGCAGGGTGGGTGGGAGGAGGTTCAGGGTTTATGTGAAAGTGCAAGGAAGATAATGTTGGCCAAGTAAGCTGCAGTTGGCCGATGGATAATGTGAAAGCCAGAAAGGAAGAGGCCTTCTGGACTTGAGCCAGCCACATCCGTCTTTAGGAGTTGTGGACAGCACAGTACCGATGCCCAGAATTTTGCTGGTGAGCTAGCAAGTTTCTGTGAATAGCAGACACCCTGGGATTTTTTATCTCGTGTTTTGTTTGGGTTTCTATTGGTGTGTTTGGGAGTTATTTGGGTTTGTTTCTGGCTGGGTGACTCTGAAGTTTGCATTGTGAGGGACGAGAAGTGAGAATGGTTGAAAGGTAACTGCCGGTTGATGGTAGAACAAAAGGATCTGAGTCAAAGTCACTCAGCTTTCTGTTCTCCTTCCGGAAGTGTAAACAGTCACATCACTTCAGTTGCTTGGTTTCTAGAAAATGAAGGTGAAATGGGCAGGGACCAGGAAAAACAACAGCGTTGGTTTTACAAGGGTATTTGTTATGGAAAATTAGTCTTTATACTGTTGTTATGGGTCATCTCTTAGGACATAGAAAGTGCTTGTTTTCAATGGAATTTTCCTTTTAGGAAAGAATTTTATCATATTGCTGCTGGAGAGCATGTTATTTGACCCATGGTTTTGAGTCTTTGTAATAAGGAACCCTACATGTTATAACAGGTTCCTCTTTTATTTTATTTGTTTTTAGTATGAGATCATCTTCTCAAATCCGCACATTGTTGTATTGGTTCATTCAAGTGAAATAGGCGATTAGCACGGGTTAATGGCTATGTGTCGTAATAGTGTGACGTAGCAGAAAGCGTGTAGGTTTTGGACTTAGCCAAATGAGACCATTCGCTGTTCCCTGTCTCATAAATTTGTGGGTGTCTAACATGGAGGAGAAACCCAAAGAGAAATAAACCTTCAGCAGGATTTGCTAAGCGGCACTCCTGACTTTCTCTGGCCACTTTGTGCATCAGACTCTGGACTGTACAATCATTCTGGGGATTTCTCAGTCCACAGCCTACAAAATACCTGCAGGAGGTTACTTTTGGTTTTATGAAGCCAACATTTCCTTGAGTCAGAGAATGACTAAACCCACATTATAAATTAGAGTAATATAAAATTTACTACATGGTTAATTTAAGCATAATTACATGTAACAAAGTAATAAATGGTGTACAAAGTGATCCTGTTATTTATTTCCACTTCCTCCCCACCAATAAGTGAGAGGACAGAAAGGATTGCCATGGTCGTGGTGGATTCCAGCTGTTCTTGTCTTTTGTCATTCCGTGCGAGGAAGTTGGCATCCTTGTATGAGACCACTTATTAGCATAAAGCTCCAATCTGTGCTTAGGTATTTGCTCAATTTCACTTTGATTAGGGAATCTTTATCAACCGTAAACCAGATCACTTTCTCTAATAAGTTCTGCAAAAGTTCTGCTACCAGTTGTTGTCCTTGCTTGCATTCTGTGTTATATTATGCTGTGGTGGTGGCGGGAATTCTTTCTATTTTGCCATCTGTAGTAGAAATAGTAACTTCCAGATTAGTATCTTAGCTAGAAACTGATTCCATGTTGGGCAGACACATGAGCACCTGGTCACTTCTGGTTTAATGCTGTTAAATATTCGTTCTAGCTGCAGTAGCTCAATAATTTTAATATACAATTATTTCATATCCATGGTCAAGTGGCTGTGTGTGGCCTGTCAAAGTCTCAGTTTTCCCTGATGTAATAGGGGAATAATAAGAACTGTGCTGTTGATTTGTTGAGAAGATTCCATGAAATAATGCATGTAAAAGTACCCAGCACAGTGGCTGACATACAATAGAGACTGAAAAAATAATCCTTCCCTTGTACCCACATGATGGGCCTGAATCTCAGAGAAAAGGATCTTTGCTAACTTATTCTGATTCTCCACTGCTCGTCTTCTTGACAAGTTGGTCTCTGAAAGCCACCTAGGGAAGGACATTCTGCACTAGCCGTCTCTCTGTGGGAGCAGATTTTGCCAGATAACGCTCACTCCTCGGCAAGGACGCTGTGACTCCTTCTAATGGAGAGCAAATAACCCAAAATATCTGCTGCTGTTGTTATTAAATCTATTTTAGCTTCTTTATTCATCTTGGTATTTACCCCACTGCCTAGAACGGGCTTCCCCCACTTTCATACTTATTTATCAAACCAGTAGATTTTCTCCTAGAAATGTGGCATGTTAGAAAGATCAGTTGGTGAAAACTGATGCTTACTTAGGGTGTTTTTTTTTTTTTTTTGCTCTTGTTTGTATAAATACAAAACAAAAACAAACTCTACTTGAATTTGTTCTTAATCTGTTGTTTATCCGCCTCTGGTCCAGGTATAGAACAAAATGGAAAATGTGGGGATGAACAGCTCTGAGTCCAAAGATGCTGAGAAGGGATGGTGGTGCATAAAAGGGAAGGTGAAGAGGAAATGCCCACATTTTAAACAACCATGGGTTTGCAAGTAGGCTCAGTTGGTGTCTTTGGAGACAAAACAGTTGCAGTGATTTCAAGGGTAGTCATGGGACATACCTTTAGAAACATTAATTTTTCTTTGGGAATTGCATGTTAACACAAATATGTAAAAGGTGGGTAGATAGATGGATACATTTATAAGCAGATGGATAGATAGATAGACTTTTTTTGGTATGTGAATCGGAACTGCAGTGATGAAGATGGGAAATACCTTGGTTTGACTAATGCAGGACAGGCCAGGTTAAGCCCAGAGCTCACTGTACTGCCTGGCTATTCAGCAATAAATCAGTGTGGGTTGGAGAGTGGCGAGAGTGGAGAATAGTGCCATATTACATGGCATAAGATAGAATCATAAAATGCTAGAGCTGAGGGACCATTAGAGAATGTTTTTTCCATCCACATCATTTTAAGAATAAGGAAACAGAGGTCCTGGGAGGTGGCACAGATTTCCCAGGACCATAAAGCTGAGAGTAGAATCTAGTCCAGCATGGTGCCTTCTTGGTTTCTAGAGATGTGTAGGGATATGGGATGGCCAAATTTGGCCTGTTGTCAATTGATGAGATTTTTGGTCACTTCTTATAAATAGGAATAGTGGTGCCATTCATTCCTAGCTCTCATGCAGCAAAGAAAGCCCTGTGTCTCTGTGGGAAGCTGACAGCCTAGGCTTTCTCCTCTATCTTAATTTAATATTGAGTAAAAGGGAAAATAGTCAATAAGTTAATAATATGGAATTTTTTTCCCCTAAATCTTGGAGATTTTGGAGAAAAACAAGGAGGATCATTTTTATTGGCAATTTTCAAATGCTACCACACAGCTAGAATTTATTTTTGGAATTTTCATAGTTGAGAGCACAAGATATGGTAGACCTGAAAATCTAGGTATGGAACACTCGCACTCTTTTTACCTCTGATTGGGCATTGTGGTTCTCGAAGAAAAGAAAAAAACCTCATGCATTTAATTTACCTAAAAGATGCCAAAATTTACTTTTCTGTAGGAGATGTACTACATTTTTGTACTCTGAGAGTCCAATCTTTTAAAATTAAAAAAAACCAATTCATATATAAATATCAAAGAATACCTTCTTTGACTCAATCTTTGCTTGCCAATGTGCCCTTTTATGAGATAGGCTCATTTGTCATGTGGGAAAGCAGGATTAATTAACTGTGGAAAAGGTACCTAATATGGAAACTGTGAGTTCTAAAATGTTTCCACATAAAATACAGGAAAAGAAGTATAGATGAGCCTAGAAATCAGTGTGACTTTTCTTTTTTTTCTTCAGAGGGCTTAAAAAAAAATCTCTCCATCACACAAATCAAACAGTCTATTATACACACAGTCTTCCCATATGTCTGACACAGAAACAAGCGAGGAATGTGCTTCATTTCCACATAAATTGTGTGGTTTTGAAATTCAGTTCTCTTCAACCCTGAACTCCGGTGAACATGTCACTTATATGCCTAATAAGATGGCAGAACTTTTAATGGGAGGAATCGTAGAAGGGAGAGCCACATAATTTTGTAGCTCGTGAAAGAATCAAAACAAAACAAAATAGAAATCTCCCACAAAATGTCTACGGAAAAATGAAAAAAACATTCCAAAAGGAATTGCCAAAGAAAGATATGTAAGTCATCATCTATGAGCCAGCAAGCCACTGTATATTTTTATGTTGTTATTTACTCTGCTGTTTGATAAAATGAGTACTTATGTGGAAAATTGCAATATTATACAGAAGACAGAGCAACGACTTCCAAGATGAAAGATACTCTACATATCCAGGTGTCTCTTTATGTAATTTTATTTTGCTTAATGCAAATAATAAAGATTCTTTTCTGTTCATTTATAATTTTCTTCTGGTTTCTGCAACTACAGTATGGTTGAGAGAACAACAATTTGAATTGTTATGCCAATTAAATTAACAAATTAATTGGAACTGCAGGGAGCTTATGCGTATCCCTGGCTACTTCTGGGGCTAAACCTTAAGGCCAGCATTTAATTTTGGTTAAAGAGATTAATTTACATGTGATATTTTTTCCTGGTAGGTGAATAATAGGACTTTGTAAGCAAACAAAAAAGGCATTTTTCGAAGATAAAGGACATGGAGATGGATCCAGAAAGGCTTTGTTCCATGAAGCATCAAGCCATGGTGGTCTACAACGTAACTCTGCAACCAGATCAATACAGTCTCGTAGTGGCGTTAGAAGCTATATCTGTTGTCCTTACAGTTCCCTCCTCAATATTTTGTATGCTCTAGAGTTAGGTCTTTGTATGATTCCAGTACAAGATATTAAAAAGTGAAAAAAGAGATCCAAAATATTTGGATCTCTTCCCCTCACCCTTTCTGTTTGACAAGGTGTCAAATAACTGGTTTGACTGATTTCCCCGTTCCTCATTGCACTGACTAGTTGTTTGAAGTGCCCAATTCAACAAGTGATTGTGTGTGTGTTTACATGTGGTAATGGGCCACAATCCTTTTGGCAGAATCCATGCCATATATAACAATGTCAAAAACATCTGTATTACTATTTTCTCAATATTTACTGTTTTAGGAAAGAGAAGTGATTATCAGAAAGTTTTGGGCAATTCTAGGTCTTTTGGTAAAAGTTGCTGAGTCACAATATAGGATGGTTGTTTATTATAGGAAATATCGAGCAGTCAAAGCATTGTGAAGTGCCTGTCAAAAAATAGATGCTCAATAAAAATATTGGTCTCAGGCTGTGGAAGGTGATCCCAAGTTTTATTAGCTGTGAGACTTTGGGCAATGATCTAACCTCTTTTTGCCCCAATTTCCATATCTGTGAAGTAGGGGATAATAATTGCACTATGTTATGAGGTTATTGTGAAAGTTAAAGGAGTTAATACTCATAAGGTGCTTAGAACAAGAAGCAGCATATAATCCTCAATAAATGTTACTTGTTACTACCACTGCTATGATGTCTTTCTCTACTATTACTCCAGCAATGTCAGCAGCAACTGCTGGTACCTAGTAAATGGGAAGCTGTTTTTAAAAACCAGTGTACAGAAAGCATCATCAGATGGTTATGCTTTAAGAAATGGCCAAACAGTAATTTCAGCATTGTATCTGATCAGATTGAGCTTTGATATCATGTAGACATAGAGATCTATTAAAACAAACAGATCAACAAACAGTCAGAACTCAGCCTCCTGCCTAAGAGAAGAATCTAAACTGAAATTATATGTTCTTGGGGATATTCCAAGGCAAGTGCTTTTTTTGGGATCTAGTGAAACACAAGTAGACACTCATATAATGCTGGATTGACAAATGGTGAATTAAATCTTTCTTGCAAATGTGTTCTTCTTCAAGCCAGATTTTATGAGCCTGAGCCTTAATAATATCAGTGTTCACCTATTCCTTAAGGAGGGTTGTGAAAATTAATGTCGGTAAAGAGTTTCCAGAGGTACAATAGCCATGCAAAATAGTATTGTTATTTACATTACATTGCAAATCTGTGCCCACGGCAATAAATAAATTATGCTAACCAGATGGAAAACTAGTTTTTGGCTTTAGATGCTTAAAATATAAAGGGATGGGAAAAATAAAAGGAGAAATTCAAATGCAGTGTGTTTTATAATGTCAAAAAATTTTTAATTAAGTAGTATGTTTATAAAATTCTATGGTTTTCATGATGCCTTCCCCTGAGGATCAAATATTCTTACTGCTATTTTTCTTGCAGAGTAATGGATAGACTAATGTGGCTTTAAGACTACTTATTAATTAGGCAGCTATTCGGAAGTTTTTGAAATGAAAATGTAAAAAAAAAAAAGGAATTGAAGTAATTATTTTACATGAGACTATTGGTTTTATTTAAACATTTTCTCTCTTTTGAAACATTGTAGTGCAGTTTGCTGGTTGTACATCCTCTTTCATAATAATAGGGAGAGAGAAGACCAAAAAAGTTAGAATCAGTGTGGGTTTGCATTCACGGATACAGAACCATCTGAGAATGTTCTTAACATTTTTTCTGTCTGGGAGAATTAAAAAAAATTGTTATTCCTAAACAACATCAACAAATGTACTGAATTTCAACCATTTATTTAACCAGTATTCATTAAGTGCTGCTCATGTGCCAGAAACTATTCTAGGTGCTGTGGGTTCATTAATAAACAAAGCAGATAAAACTCCTTGCTCTCATGAAACTCTAGCTCTCAGAAAGGGTTGGATAGGGATGATACTCAAAATAGTTAACCCCTCCAATTTAGGCACCAAACCAGTCAGACAGGATATTGGCAGGTGTGACTTTACAGGTAACTATAGTTCTGAAGGTAACACCTGGCTCTCAGCCCTGGTGTTAGGGACCCTGAGTCGGGGGTAGGGAGGGG
This sequence comes from Tapirus indicus, assembly GCA_031878705.1. Lineage (NCBI taxonomy): Eukaryota > Metazoa > Chordata > Mammalia > Perissodactyla > Tapiridae > Tapirus > Tapirus indicus. The sequence continues at coordinate 45,409,936 of CM062928.1, read as the reverse complement.
AAACTAATATATACGAATATATATGTCTCTTGCCTTCAAGAAGCTTATGTTTAATAAAGGAAATGAGCCATATACACACATAAGTAAGGTGCAAAATAGAATTTCAACAAACTTTTACTTTTATGGAATTTTTTCTGTGGCGTTTTGGAGAAATTAAATGCTAGACTTATGTTCTACCATTGTCTGCTTCCATCCTTAAATCTTCAGTTCAGCACTATTCAATTGCCTACTCCATTCCCACGCACTAAACTTCAGGGGTAATGACATCAATCTCTGGGATAATAGACCATACATTTGGTAGTGATTCAGTATTTGGCCTCCAGGCAGGTAAGGACACAAACCATCTAAGACAGATGATCATTGCTCCCAGTTTTTTAAAGATTTCTAAGACCTCTAATTCATGACCTCTATTGGTCATCTCTTCCAATATTTAATAACATTCTTGTATTTATTACTGCCAGGAAAATTTTCTTTATTTTTGATCCATTTTCCCCATTTCATCTTATTTGATAATCTGTGGAAATGGAGGATAACCAGTAAGATCATTTCACACTTGGTTCTTTATCACTTTCTTTGGGTGAAATATCTAGAATTTCTTTTGTCTTTTCCTCTTTGGATCTATTTTTCATTCTATTAGTGCTTTTTACTATTCATTTCAGTTCATTTTTATTCTTTAAAATGTGAATACAATGCTGGGCTGTGTGGAGTCCTTTATATGGTTCTTAGCATTACTGACCTTAAGAGAAAGGATGACTTCTCAGTTGCTGAATGTTGTACCCAGTTGTGAAATCCCACTTTCTTTAGAAATAGACAGTAGTTTACCAGTAGTACACTCAAATTCAACAGGAAATGTACTAAAACCCCCAAATTCCTTTTGAGTCTTTCCAGGCTTTCTTTAACCTTTTCTTCATTTTCTTCTGTCTGACTCTTAAACTTCATTTTGTTTCTCAAAAACTAACTCATCCATTTTTTCAAATTTATTCTAAAGTTTCTTGCTCTTTTAATGTTAGCTTTGCTTTCTAGAATGAGAATATCTTCTACATTTTTATTTCAGTAACTGACAACAAAACTTGCTTATGGACTCAGAAACCTCATGAATAGCATATTAAATAATATTAAAGTGAATATGATTTAAGTTACTCGCTAAGCACGAATTCATAGAATAAATGCATATATATCTAGAATCACTGGGGTGTGAGGTGGCCAGAATTCGGCCAGTTCTGATGAACTGAAAGGAAGCATGATTGATCAACTTTTTAAGAATTAGGCTACAATAAGATATTGTCAAAAATTTGATTTTAAAGTATTTGCTAATCTTGAATATTATCAAGTCATAATTATGGACATGAATTCTCAGTTTGTACATCTTTAGAAGGAGTGAATATGGGAGATTGGGCTGATATGTACTGATCCTAGGATGTGAGTGGGCATCTGAAATATGATGGTCAGTTTGAGACGGAGAGAGAACACGTGTTAGTTGTCAGTTGTTTGGATTTCAGGTTTTTGGGAATAGAATGTACAACTGCAATGTGGTTAGTCTATGGAGTTGTGTGTGTTTTATTCCCACATCTTCAGTGTTATTGAGGGATGTCAGTAGAATTATTATTGATTTCTTTATGTAGAAATGGAAGGTGAGAAATACTTTCTTGAAGGACAGGCACAAAAAAAGTATCACTACTCTTAGTGCATTCATTTATTCATTCATTCATCTCCTTCTTGCCACTCATGGCATGCCAGGTAATTTGCTAGTACTTTATAAAACATAATCTTTTAATCCTCCACTTTGTGATTAAAGAAACTGAGGCTCAATGAGATTAAGAAAATTTCCCAAGATTGCAGAGCAATCGGAGCTGGTTCATTTCCAAGCTTGTGTGTTTACTTTTTTCTGTGCCAAACAACCTTTCTTTTATTCATTGGCTCTTTTGCTGCATGTATGTATATCTGTAAATCATTTGTATGTCTTTTTATTTAAGTTTAAGGACATGTGATATTTAATTTTGTCATGGACACCAGGTAAGCAAAATGAAATCCCAAATAGATGTGCTAAAGTGACAAGTCATAAAGAAAATCCCAAGTGTTTAAATCATGAATGACAAGCCATATAGGAGGAAGGTTCTAGAAAGGAACTTGTGCAATGTGACTCCTCATGGCTGCTGCTTATGATACAGCTGCTCAAAATGACAGAGTTTTGCTGAAAGCTTCTCTGTGATGGAGGCATTTTGAGCTGTCAGTGAAAGGATGAGCCATCAGGCACTTGGGCTGGGTCCCGCAGAGACAAAGGGAGGGAAGAGTCGACCCTAGTGTGTGGGCTTCTGGAGAGCCCAGGACTGTGTTTAGTGGATGCTTAGCACTTTGTAAGGATAAATAGTACACAGTTATAGGATAAACTGAAATAGAAATGGCAGTTTCTTCTTTTAGGGTTCCCCCTTTAAAATTTTTCTTCTATTTTCCCCGTTACTTTAACTCCCCTGCATTCTTTTTTCTATTCTTCCCTCTTTCACTTTTTTTCTACTCTTTCTCTCCTTTTGCGTTTTTTGGACCTTAATCCGTGTTGCCTTCTTCTTTTTGATTTTGTTTTTGTTTTGTCTCTTCTTTTTTTCCTTCTTTTATTCCACCCCTCCCCTGACACCCCCCCCCCTTCCATTTCTTCTTCGTTTACTCTCCATTGATATTCCCTGCAAAGAGCTGTCTGGGTGCCTTGACCTCACAAGAAGCTCTCTGACGAAACGCTTAAGAAAAACAAGGTATTATGTATTATCCTACACATTCTGCAATCGCCCTAGCAATTTAGTAACTACAGTCCAATTTAAACCAGGCCTCAAGGCAACAAAAACTGCACCAAATGCCAACTAATTTACCAAACTTATAGAAGGAATATTTGGGAGTCTCTTACCTTCAAGCCATCTGATTCATATTATTGACTCATTTAGAAAACAGAAAGTGAACAGAGACAAGTTTTTAAGGAGTTTGGTTTCATGCAAATGACTTGCAATTGCAGCCCATTATTTTTATACCACGACTTCATTAGTCATATCCCTGTCAGACCTGTGACCAGTGTCAAATGTTTTCAAAAAGCACACCAGGACAAGCATGGAACTCATCAGCCAGTGTCAAAGGTCACGCTCATTAAGGAGTCAAAATGAAAACTTTCAGTGTCTCTAACACATCGCATGGCTCTCCCCGCGGCTCCCACCCCCATTCCTGGAACCCAGGGCCGGCTAAGCACCTCCAGCTCCCCAGACATTCAAATAAGATCAAGATGACAGGGCAAGAAAATGAATAGGGTTCTTACTCGGCTGGGCTTCATAATCTGGTACTGATTGAAACAACCAGAAAGCTGTTTGCCAGGTCTTACAGCACCATTTCCTGAGGTTAAACATAACATCTCAAAATGAAGCAATTAGGGATTTCTCTAAAACAGGAGTCTTCAGTAATTAAAAAGCAAAAAAAAAAAAAAAAAAAAAAAAAGGCAGAAAGAAAGAAAGAAGGAAATAAAGACCTTCATGGTACGTGCTGATGAGGCCCATTTCATGGGGTTTGATGGTGGAGGCTGTTTGCTTTTTTTGGCCACCTGGGAGGTCAACTTTTGCTTACGGAAGCAGTAGGTGAAAAGAAGTTATCTATGACAATACTGTCAGACAAGTTGTAGGAAATTTGAGGCCCAGAGATAATAAGAATAAAACCATCGTTCCTGAGACTCAGTTGCACAAAATGAGAATAATAGCGACTTGGTGCTGCTTTTTTGCTTTGTTTTGAATCATTACTGCTTTTCTGGAGAACTGTCCACTGTGTGGGCATAGCCACCGTGCTGCCATGCTATGTGGGATTTCCAAAGGGGTCTGGGTGCCGTGTTTTTTTCCCCTTCAGAATCTTCTTCAGGCCACAGTGGTGCTGAATTTGGGTTTCTAGGAGACTTGAAACATGGACCACATCCTGCCACCACCATATTTGGCTGGTTCCAGTGGCTTTAAGATCGACAAACAGATATTTCCAGCATCACAAGCGGTGAATGTCAAAGAAGTCTCTAGTTGTTAATATGACATTTTGCAAAAACAAAACAAAATGCAATTTAACAATGGGAAATGTCAACATGTGATGACTCTATATTGATTTCTAGAGATCACACAATCTGCTGTCAAATTTAGAAGTCATTTGGGGCAACTTGATCTAATTCTGTAGTAATGTCTGTGACTTTCACTCTGCTTACTTACTAACTTAATTAATTACTCGCACTTGAACAACAGTCGCTCCCAGCCTCCATGAACTGCTGTTTCAGGAAAAGAGGTACCATGCAAAAACATTTTGCCTTATATTTGTTTTCCAAAATCTTGGTTGTAAATCTTCTTGGGCCCATCTTCAATTAGTCTGATGCAGCAGGACTTTTGGGGCAACTGGAGATGCACATTTTATTTCATGTATTTATTTTTAGATATTTGATATTTAGATGCTTTCATGATGAGCTGGAGGAAAAAGGAGCAAGATTGCGAGTGGTCTACAAAATGCATCTCTGGATGTTGTGATGTGGCAGCAGCAGTCTTATGTTTGCCACTCAAATAAAGACACATATGTCCCAAACAGGAAGCATTGTTTTCAGCCGCCCCATTCATTCTAAAGTCCATTCATCAATTTATGTGCCACAAAGTACGAGCAAACATTCTACTAGTAAAGTGGCAAACCTCCCATACTAAGGATAGTGCCAGATATTGCCTGTAATATGGGATTCTGATGCTGGACTCCAGTTTAATTTTCTTGTGGGTCACTAGCTGTCTGTAAGTGGCTCACAGTGGGCTCTGTGCTCAGTGCTTGGCAGAGGGAGACACTTCAAATTAATAACTGGGGTACAGGGATTTTTGTGGAAGCCCCAGTTGAGTTGCAGAAGACAGAGGTAAAAGGTGCAATGAAATGGTTGTGTTGTGTGAACACTCGCTCAGATTTTGCACAGTATTGCTCTGTGTGTTGAGCAGAATCTTTGCCTCTTTCTCTCTATCTAGGCTGCTGTTTGCAGACCAGCTAATTTGGGACTTACCTGTGGATAGTGGTGGAATATCATATAGAGTCAAAAGCTTCCTGACCTTTGTATCTGGGCCCCGCCAGGAAGAATTCAAGGGCTTTTGCTTATGAAGGGCTACTTTGTGCTTTCTTCTCTCTTCGGGAAGTTAACAATAATGGTTTGCTTTTTGGGTTCTGGGGTTCATTCCTTTACCTGTGGCCTATCGGTTTCCCAACACTGAAGCATCATATCCTTGTTGTGAATCTGCGATTGATGCCCTTGGCCTAGGGGCTCCCTCTTACCCCTGCAGGAAACAGGAGGGCTGGAGAGATAGTGCTCAAGTTTTCTTTCACAGTCCCTGTTTCCTAACTCTAATCACCTTCTGCTGTGGGAAAGAGATGAGATGAGGCCTAAAAAACAGATCATTGTCCGCCTCCTAGATTAATGCAGAGAAAGCGGTATTGTCTGTTGAATGGATAAATCTTCCTGCTGTCACTCAAAACCTAAATTCAACGCTACTTCATTTCTAAGAGGCTTATCTTCCTTGAATAGACCCTTGCAGCTCAAGTAAGAGGCGATGTAATGAAGCGTGTTTTTTTCTTAAGTGAGAAACCTGCTGCAAAGGAGAGGGGAAGACTGTGCAGCTGTTCTAAAGGGGCTCTGCAGACTCTCGAAAGACTTGTCATTTATCTGGTCTTGCATGACATCAAATGATAGAAGATCAAGTTCAAAATCTGCCAGAGCGGCTCAAAAGGGCTTCTTCATCTGTTAATTAAATAATGGTTATTATCATACAATGTTGTGCAGCTGGGATTCCTATCAAACATTACAGGAAAAATATTGCTGTAGCTTTCAAGGCTTCCCCTTTGGTCTGTGTTTATTAGGAGGCAAATAGCTTGGGAAATGGCATTGGTTTTACCCGAATCCTAAAGTTAATATTGATGCCACAATATGTGGTTAAGTGAAAGCACAACTAGACAGGTGGGTTTTAGGCAGACGGATGCTGAGATCATTGAAGAGTATACCCTTTTGTGTATGCTTGTAATTAATTCAGCGGTCCCCACAATGTGGGTTCACTGACTTCTGGAAAGTTAAGTACATGCAATGCCCACACATACAATTACTATAAATAATTGCTTATTTACTTTGGTCTAACTCAGGCTACTGTATTATGCTGAAGTTTAATTTGAACTTTGGAATAGATGTCAAGATTTTCATCACTGCAATAAATTTTACTGGATAAGGATAATTTTAGCAACATTTCATCATCCACTGGCTTGAGTTTATGTGTACAAGTTACAAAATTACATTTAAATATGTCTGGCTTTATTAATCTCTGTGTAATTAAAAGGCACCACTTTTAAGCTTAGAGCTACAAAAAGGAGGCCATATCTCTCCAGAAAAAAAGGGGTTTGGAAAGGTGTGAAGGCTTAAAAAATTTCTGTGCTCCATAGTAATTTCATTAAGAATAGTATCTTGAGTTGTATCACTGAAGTGGTTCTGATGGGTTTTTAATTCCCATTGGGTAACTGAGCTTCAAGGAAATTGACAGTAAAATAAGTTTAAAAGCTTGTATTTTGTGATTTCAAATCCATATCATGAACTTTTAAGTTTCTTAAAGCATTTATTTTATAGTTGTTAATGGGCCGGTCTTATAATTTAGACTGTCCTTTATTTATAGCAGTTAATTGTCTAATTCCTTGATATTTATGACAATAAAAGCAATATTAGAAAACAGTAATCCTCCTTTCTTTGTACCAAGCATCAGCTCTGATTTTTTTCCCATACTGCAACTTTGATTATTCATCCTAATTTGGCTAAGGAATGCATATCCATTGATGTTGACTGATAATCCAAAAAACTTAGTCATTAACTTTGACTTTTTCTCCAACTAAAACTATCATTTGGGGAGTGAATAATGAGCCCTATTAACTGATTTGAAGTTTACTTCTCCTGTCTTCTCTAAGTCCTCTGTAGAAATAACAAGCAGAGAAATTTCCAGAAGCTGTACAATAGAATGGGGATGAAGTAGAAAGTACATGGAAAAATATTCAAATTAGTCTGCATATTCTTGAGAGTTACATGATTTCAAAGAAGATTCTGAATCCATAAATTGAACCCTCCATTGGATTCTGTGAGCTTCTAAACACTGTCTCATCACTCATTCATTCATTCATTCATAACACCTCCTAAGGGCGTAACGCTATGAGTCTGGTCTTTTGTGAACCCTCAACCCATCTTTCTACTGTTCAGGGAAGGTGACCCTCAGAAAAGCTAATTTTGTGGGGTGTTAGCCAATTGTCTTATAGATTCACTTAAGTTCACGAAGCGTCGAAGGGAAGAGAGTTAGTTGGATGGCTAGTGTAAATCCGTTTTTACTAATAGAAAAGCAACTTGCAGCACACGGTTTGCTCATGGAGCATCAGTAACATTGTCAGCACATTATCTGCTTTTCAGTGCTAGGTCCCCGATGAGATAACAGCTTTTGAAGCATCTACTATGTGCTGGACACCGTACTAAGCTTTTTCTATACATTAACTCATTTTACCCTCACAGTAAGCCTGTAAAATAAGTTGCTATTATTTTCCTCATATTGTTTTAACAGATGAGGAACCTGAGGCAGAGAAATATTAATTAACTTGCTTAAATGCACACAGCTAAGAAGTGGCAGAACCAGGGTTCAAGCCCATAAAATTTGGCTCCAGAGTTCATGCTCTTAACCCTACGCTAAACTGTGATGAAAGAAGCTTTAACAAAGGAAGAAGTTGAGACCCTTAGCATGTATTTCTACCTTGACCAGGCTCATGCTGTGTCTACACGCGTCCAAATTGGTTATTTGAGATTATATTAACTCCAAACCCCTCCGCTTGTGGATGGCATTTATCACTTTTCAGCTGGGTGTATGTGTGTGTATGTGCATGTGAGTGTGTGTTAGATGCAACTCTGGGAAAACTGACAGTGATTCCTGAGCATGGACCTTGGGTGAATCACTTAACCTTTCCAAGTTTCAGTGAAATAACTGCATACCCAACCGTTACACAGAGAAATGCATTTTAAATGCCTACCATAGTGCTTGGTACAGAGTATATCTAAAGGATTGGAGGTGATGCAGAGAGCGGAGGTTTAACCAGATAGTCAAGTAATTAATGCTTTGCCATTAGCGAATCCATTGTTTGTTGCAGAATGTCATAAAGTTGAGGGAGGCCACGTTCAATAGTGAAGAATGCATAACCTCCCTTTCTCTGGCTGTGTGAAAATTCTAATACGTTTTTTCATATGCCACGCTGTACCAAGGCTGCTCTGGGACTTGGGATGCATTTCATCTTAAACTATGAATTGCAAAGATTTTTATCGTCTTCTGTCACAAACACAGCGTCCTTTTATTGTGGTTTTTGATGCGTTAAATATGTTTTTATGGCCCCCTATGTCTATTGTGCCTAGCATACTGTTGGTACTTAATAAACGTTAAATAATAATAATATATGTGCATATGAGATTTGTGGAAAGAAATGACATACTGTTGTAGGGATCTGAGATTGTTCTTCTGGGGCCCTGGGAAAACATACAGATGAGCATATTACTGGGAATAGATTAGGAGGAGCCATCAATAGCGATGTCATCTCCCTAAAATATGATGTGGCTCTGTCAGCACAAATCATAAACCCCATCTCCTTCCTTCCATCACCGTAGAACTCTAATGTGGAAAGTTGAATTCCTAGATTAATAGAACTGGGTATACAGGCACCGTAGAATTTTGCAGATTAACAAATGATGCTGTTTTTTCTTGCTATCAGTAAATTTGTACAGTATACAGGGAAATGCCAGGGTGAGCTTTGGATAGTTTCTTTTTAACTCTTTAGGGAACCTATCTAAGGAGGTTTGGTGGATGTTCTGCTTTATTCCCCGGGATGGAGAGGAGAGGCTTCCGATACTGTCTTTTCAGGGACTGTTTGCCCCTTAACCGATATCCTTGTCAGTAAGGAGACACCTGCATCCGCACGCTTCCACCGCACTGAGCTACACGCTGCTTCACCAGATCCCTTCCTTTTCAAGCTGGACGTAGCCCAGAATATCAGCTCTCCACGTCGTGCCAAAAACCCTTCCAAGTCCAGTGTGGAGGTGTTTGTGCAAGATAAAAATGGGACAATGTCGCATCCCCAGACAGCTCATCTGTTTACATGTGTCATTTGGCTCTGTCCCGATATTAGCTCATTAGCAAAGAAGGCAGGAAGACGTGCAATCAAGACTTTATGATTCATCAGGTCTGTTCCCCTTTTGGGATACAATGTTGGTATTCTCTACCAGTCCTCCAGGACTTTGGTTTTTTTTTCACTCTTTCAGGAAAGAGTTTAAATATATTCAGTATATTCCCCCCTCCTCCCAGAGCATTCTTTCCCTGCTGAAAGATGGATGGGTTAAATTTAGAAAGGGAGTTACTGTTTTTAGTTGTTTTTTAATTTTGTTTTTTTTTTTTTTTTTTTTTGCTTTCAGAAAACATATTTTGATGGAGCCAGTATTAAGGTGAAGCTTTCCTATGGGCTGTGAGAATGAGGGCCTTTAATGCCTTTTATGTTCAAAGGTTCTTTTCAAGGGGCTTTTGTGAGGATATAAATTACGGGTAGCAACAGGTATATTTTTCCTTTAGTACAAAGGCCAAGTGTAAGTTTTTCGCAAGTTAAAAAGGATCTGTTCTTTTATTTTTGACCTTGATTTTTTTTGCGATATTCTGCATTGCCCCTGCTTGGGTTGTATTATTCCCTGAACCATCCAATTACCATTTCTATCAGCGCTTCAGAAAGATTATGCTTTTTGGGTGTTCTGTAGATGTCTTTCCAGTGGCTTCACTTGATGAATGTGACAAGTTTTGTGTTTTCTCCCTCCCCTCATTGAATTGAAAAGTTTTTTTGATAAATACAGGCCAATAAGTGCCCAAAGGCAGTGTTTCAATGGCTGCTAAGTCTTTCAAGGTTAGGACTTAACCTCCGTTCTCCCTAATTCAACTCCAACCTTCAGTCTGAAGCCAATCAAGAATATCAGATGATACTTAAACAATGAAGGATTTCTGATATTCAGGTACTGCCTCTGTTCAATAGGATTGCAAATTCTTTGTGTGAAGAAAGTCGGTTTTGCTCTAAAGTACTGTCACAAAAAGTGAAATTACCATTTGCTTGGAATGATGCCATTCATCATTGTCAGAACACTAAGCATTGTAAGTAGCTAGGCCTCTCCAAATTAATGCCTTGTTTTGCATCGGCTAAATTTCCCAAATCCTCGAGGATGGGTCATACAAAACTCATCTCACCGTTTTAATTTATCAATCCAATATGAGTTCCGGGAAAGGGAGCTTCATTCAGTCTTAGCTCTTTTATTTACAGTCTAATTCTAAAAGAAAAGGAAATAAGATATGAAAATAAGTTGGAAAATAAGATAAATCTCTCAGTGAAATCACCAGATCTACTCAGTCCTGTAGCAAAACCTCCATAATTCATTTGTAGGTCAGCTCAAGGGATTAGCCGTGACGTATTTGGAAATTCATTTATTTTTATTTTATTTTGCTGTTTCTTATGCATAAGGGTAATGCTGTCCCCAAGGCTTTTCAGGTAGCCCTCAAATCTTGACAACGTTTGCTGTCTCTGAGGCTTAAACCAAAATTAATTTTCAAATAAACAGCATAAAAATGTATGGAGTTGTATAAATTTGAATACAAAATGCATTTGTTTTGTTTGCTTACATACATACATATATACCATCTGTTCAGCCAAAAACCATAATATGACATTGAAATTAATGGCCATATGCACATCATGAAAGTCAAAAAAGTTTTTCTTTGAGTTAAAAAAAACACGGAACATGCAGTGTTTTATTTCATTTCCATCTCAATGTGGTCTTTAATGTATTTTCAGAGGATGTTTTTAATTGTTAATTTTTCCTAGAAGGAAATTAAAAATCTTCTGTAGGAAAAACGTATAGCTTGGAACCTGTATGGCTTTTATTAGTTCAAAAGATTCTGTTGTCTTGGGAGATGCAAAGGTATTTTCTTCCAGAAAGTGAAAAAAAAAAAAAAAAGAAAAAAATGGTAAACCAAGTTATGCCGCTTGATTTCCTTTCTCTGATAAAAGACAGATAAAGGCAATGTCAAATTGAAATGGGATGAAATCTGCTAAGATTTATGTTGGGGCTTTCTTTTTGGTGGCTAGAAGGATAAGAAAGGATTCTGTGGTTATACAAAGATAGTCCGGGAGGCAGGCAGTGTGGCTGGTGGTCTCTGCTGCTGAAGTCACATACCTGCGTATATTCTTATGATGACCAGCCTGCAGGGAGCCTAACGTGTCATGAATTCCATCATTTCTCCCTCTCCAAGACTCACGATCTCAAAACGGTTTTTAAATATACTTCCACAAGGGGGCTTTGTGTACATTGGCAAATTTTTTTGGTTTGTTTATGTGTTTCTTAAAAATATTTACAAATGAACTTCTGTGAAACAAGGCATAGAAGTTCCATTCCTTGGCCTTTTGAAATCTTTATTATACAGAAAACAAAACCAGCTCCTCCCTCCTGCCCTGTGGTCTCTGATTTGGAAGAAACTGTGCGAGTAGAGGGTGAGGGGGAGAAGGAGCTGGTGTCCAGGCCTGTGAGCTGTGTCCCTGGGTGTGGAGGCTCCATTTCAGCTCGTGGCAGGAAAGCTTGGGTCCACTTTTGATTGCCCAGCTGAAAATGGCTGTATATGTGATTGCTTTTTAAAATTAATTAATTAATTTTAAAATAATTGTTTCTTTTCCTTTATTTACCAGTTTTTTAAAAAAATAAGTTTCTGGGGTTTTTTTGTGTGTGTGAGGAAGATCAGCCCTGAGCTAACGTCTCTGCCCATCCTCCTCTATTTTTTATATGGGACACTGCGACAGCATGGCTTGATGAGTGAGGTATAGGTCCCGGGATCTGAACCTGCAAACCCCAGGCTGCAGAAGTGGAGCTTGCGAATGTAGCCACTACACTACCGGGCCAGCCCCTATTTTTGTTTTTTTTAATTTAACCCACGTTCTAGTTGTCTCCTCCGATTTTGGCGGGAGTGGTCCTTATTTGTTTTCCAAGTAATTATAGCACCTCTGAATACAGAAATTTTCATAGTTGTGCATAGTTTGTCTAAAATCTGTAAGAAATTCGAAATACTATGGCAATTAATAACTTTAGCAAACAAGACCAAATGGCCACATCTTGGCAATTTTTTGTCAGGGCATTGTGAAAAGAGCTCTGGGCTGAGTCTGCAGACTGAATTTGAGCCCCTGCTCTGACATCAGCTAGCTGGGTTTTACTAGGAAGACATTTTCATATTTCTGTGCCTCAATTTCTTTATAATGATGATTTTCAAGGGCCTTGCTGAATCTCACATTCTATGAAAATTGAGTTGCTTTATTCTTCCCTTTCTGCTATTCAGGGCAATATTACCAAATATAAATTTTCTTTTTTTTTTTTGCTGAGGAAGATTCGCCCTGAGCTAACATCTGTTGCCAATCTTCACCTTTTTTTGCTAAAGGAAGATGAGCCCTGAACTAACATCTGTGTCAGTCTTCCTCTACGTTATATGTGGCTCGCTGCCACAGCATGGCTGATGGGTGGTGTAGGTCCGCACCTGGGATCTGAACCTGTGAACCCTGGCCGCTGAAGCGGAGTGTGCCGAACTTAACCATTATGCCATGGGGCTAGCCCCCCAAATATAAATATTTTAATGGCTAAAATAATAAAATCAGAGGAGACTGTATGTGTAGCATGATATGTGAACTTTGGATTAAAAGAGTCTTTGATTTGAATCCTAGCCTGCCACATGCTAACTTGGAGAGTGCGGGTGGTGGGAAAATGGTCAGATTGTTTTCTGAGCCTCAATTTACTTCCTGTAAAATGAGAGGTTGACCAGAACTTTTTCTGAGGTTCTTTCCAGATGTATATTTCTAGGATTTGTGAAGTATTTGACCACCGGAAGGGCCCCAGTGGCACTTTTTGTTAGTGTTTGTGTCTCTGAAAATAGCCCAGGCCCAGTCTTGGCTGGGATTTTGACTCTTCTGAGTCACACTGTGTTACTCATCCTGGTGGCCAAATGAACCTGAAAACTGAGATGAAGACACAAGACACAGTTAGGTTAGAAGATGAGAGGCCCACTCTGACCTGTTTCAAAGATGAGGAAACTTGAGTCCAGAGAAGTTTATCTGATTTTGGTGCAGGCCAGGATGAGAAGGCAGAGCCAACTTCCAATGTAAGTCAGGGTTTAAGGTGTTTTCCTTACCATGTTGGATGAAAATTTAAGAAACTCGGGATACAGAAGTTGTACTGGAGGGAGAGTGACTGACCAGGTTTTCACATATTCTTTCCTGCATAGGTGGGCAAGGGGAGGGGACGTAGGAGGATTTGGAGTCCAAGCAACTTTCCACTAAGAGCAAAAGCTGGAAAGAAGGTGGACTGTGGCAGGGGCGTGGGGTCCATCTCCTGAGCAGCCAGGGTGATCTGTAGGCTGGCTGCACGGTGGAGTGGGATCCAGATTGGCATCTGGTTCTTTCACTGGCCAAGGCTTGGACAGGTCATTAAACCTCCATCCTATATTCTCATCTGCAAAATGAAGGAAATAATAATTCCATCAGTGGAGGTCAGGATAGGTAAAAATCTTGCATAGTGCCTGGCAATTTGTAGCTGTCAGCAAATTGTGGTTGTAGCTTTTGCTATTATTATTGTTATTTTGAAACTGGGCTGATACCCAGTGCAGAGGGGGCACCTGAGAATGTGTTCCCTAAGCTCCCAGCAGAGGAGGGGGTGCCATGCAGGATCCTGTGGTGGAGGCTGGATGGTGTTCAGGCTCTGCCACCAGGCACATGTCCAGGCACCTCTTTCCACAGTCTTTGTGTGTTTGCCTCTTAAAACCTTTCCCCAGGCACCTGCAGCATGCACGCCAAGGGCTACCAAACCTCCCTGACTCTCCCCTCCCCTTCCCATGCTAGAGAACACAAACACCTTATAGATATTTCTGATAACTAGATTCCAAGCCTCTGCCTAAAACCCATCTGTGAAAGCAATGCAAGGAGTCCTTGACCCATGGGACCCATCTGGAGCTCCACTCTCAGTGTTCACTGCAAATTGATGGGATTTTGGAACAACACTGGCAGTGGGGAGCCAGGATTCCTCAGGGACTGAGTACTCCCAAATAGCTAAAGGATGGAAGCCATGGCTGGTCCACAACTCTGACATTGGGCCAGTGTTTCCATGCTGCCCCTCAGACCGCATATCGGTCTTCTGATGCCAGTCTCCAAATGCACTTAATTGTAGGCCTTATGGTCAGATTCAATTCAACAAACATTTACCAAATGCTTACCCTACCCCTGGTGTTGTGCTAGGCACAGGTGTTCAGAACTGAAGGGTAGTCCTACCCTCAAAGAGTTCAACCCCTGGCTCCCTTGCCTCACTGTGTGACCTCGGGCACCCACTTAGCCCAGCTGGGCTCCCCTTTCTTCCTCTGTCCAATGGGGACAATTGTGTGGACCTCATGGGGTGGTTGTATGGATTGTATGACATGAAACACTTAATATGAGAAGCACATAAAAGATACTAAATACATGTTCCCTTTGCTCTACCCGTTCTGCTGTACCAACCTTCTAAGTTCTCTTTAATATTCATTTCTAATGCAGTTCGCCTACCTCAACAGAAGCACCTTCTGGCGAAATTTCTCCTGGGATTGGGGGTGGGCTGTGTGTATGTCCAGGTGTGATTTCCAGAGTTGATTTGGATACCTGAAGTGCTATGGTTCTTAAATGAGGTGAAATTCAGATGTAGTGGGGAGAGTTTCTTAGATTAAATCCGATTTTATCAAACATTTTAGTCTTCAGAGGAAAATAATGGAGTATTTGACAATTAATCTGATAATTCAAATAGAAAACTTATTTTATTTGACTTACACGGGCAATACTTTTTTTAATGTAAGTAGCTCTTGCTAAAGTGTTTTTTGGGGGCACCTGAATTATTGTTATTTCCGTTTGGCTAACCTAAGACCTACTGTGGAAACCTGGATTATGGGATTATATATATAATAGAATTCGGAAATACATTTCTCACATATATATATATAGCTTATTTATGTTTTATATCCCACTAAGAATGTGTGCATTGGTTTTCTTTAACAAGAGTTTTAACTGCTTTTTTCCCCATATTCTGATTCTTTACTCTGTTAATTTTAAGCAAGCATAGACTAGAAGAATTAAGCTCAAGACTAGTTTTCTTAATGTTTAACTGTCAAATATTGGTGAGTGTTGGCTGTTTTGTGTACGTAACGTTTGTTTTTATGAACACAAGCAGATATCTTATACATTTGGATTGCCTTAGCAATTGAAAACAGCTTTTTCTTTTTTTTAAAAAAAATTAAGTGGCCTATGGCTAGGATCACTGCAATTTACTCCACAGCTTTTCTTCAATTTTTCTGATGCTACCGGTTACTTCCCTTTATTGGAAAAGCTGTATTTTTTTTCTTTTTTTAAGAAGTTCTAAAATTTTAACTAAATATGTACATTGTAGACTTTAAAAATGTTATTTTATTAAACTTTGACTTTTATATTGAATTTCGTTTTCATTTTTATGAAATAAAAATTTTAAAAGATATTTGCTTTTATCAATTGACTTTAAGTAGTGCTGTCAGTGTATTCCTTCTGATGCCAGGCATAAATATTTTTAACACCTAACACTGCCTCCAAGTAGGAAGTAAGATTCACTGAGACTAGTTTCTAGTGTAAATACTTTTCCAAGTGCATGTTCTCTGCCAATTCACCACATTAGGAAGTCAGTGAAAGATCTTTTTCTTTGGAAATAATTGAATAGCTCATCCCTGATAAGACAATTTTAATGCATTATGGTAACCAATTTTAAGTGAACAACTTTGATTTTGGATGGGGCTCTTGGCCGGTCTATTGTTTTTCTGGGCCACTCCAGAGGGAGGGAGGGAGACTGAAAGAGGGAGAAGCATTCTGAATGCCCAGAAGAGCGCCTGCACTTGACATTTCTGAGAATGACTATGGTAATTTCGAGTAATTCTGATTAATCTTCTGACAGGAGGAGAGTTTTGAGAACTGACTCAGCCTCCTTTTCTTTCATTCTGTCATAAAAACACCTGAAGCTCTTAGAGGAATCTATGAATCACTCTGTCTGTTGTCCCTTTATTGTCTTGTCCAGTACCCTTTACACAGGAACTAAGCAGCTGCCTGGAATGAAGCATGACTTGCAAGCTGAATTCTGGAATGTTCCTGAAGTATTCAGGAAGGAGGGGCAACAATCTTTCAGCATAATTTGCCCCACATTCCAAATGAGCCTCCAGAGGCAGACAAGATGGCCAAGAGGTCAAGCAACACACATTTTGGACTGATTTGCTTTGACCATCTTTGGGCTACTTGTTCTTGAAAGATGTTTTCAAGGGAATGGTAGATCAAAACTTGGAATGTGTCAATACCTAAGTCTTCTTTGATTCAAATTGTTAGTTTGAATGGATAACTTGCTGCTTTAATGTTTGGAGACAGAGCAGGCTGATTACAGTTGCACATGGTGGTGGTGTTCTGAGCAGGTGGTGTTGGCATTGTGAACCCAGTCACCCACGAGGCCCGCTCGCCTGACTGCCAGAGCAGTCTTCCAGGGCAGGGCTGGTGTGCTGATGATGTCTCCTGTGTGGTACCTTTGGATTCTGGCTTGTCTGGCAGGATGCTCCTCTGCTGGAACAAAAGAATAGTCATTGCTTCCAGGAACAGGCAGGGACTTAGAATTTGGCCCTTTTCAAACAAATCATCTCTTCTTCCTTAACAGCAGGCCTAGGGGGTAAGCATGGCTCTTAGAGTGTTGAAGAAGGCCTTTCCAGGACATTAACATGCCTAGTCGTTCCAAGCATGGTTCCTTTCTGGAGAGCTTGGGGTTTCTGGAAGCACTGATAGTCTCCAATCCTTTGTGGGTTGGACAAGTCAGTATCTTCCAGGAGGCAGAGAGGTTAAGGTACCAGATTCATATTGCTACACAGCTAAATAGCAACTCATGTGGCCGAAGCACTTTAAATGACATTAGTGTTTTTGAGAATGAACTCCCCCATCACAGTAAACTGCGATCTTTTCTGATGAGTTGTTCCCTGCCTTGCTTCCCCAGCCAGATACAAAGGCAGAAGCAACATTTCTACATGCCCTACACCACAGAGCGAGAGGAAGCAGCAAATGACTTTCCTTAGCTGGATCATCCTCCAGGAATCCAAATTCTGTTTATTTCCTTTAAAGCTAAGATTTTGGAAACTTGCAAGGCAATTTTCATTCTTTTGAATGATGAGTCAGTTTTAGGTGCTCATTGTTTCTTTACAATGTTTTATGTTAAATATTAAGCAAAAAAAAAAAAATTAAAAAGACAAAGTAATGGACACCTCTGTATCTGCAAACATGCATCTGGTTTTCTCTAACAATGCTTTGCGAATCTTTATCAAGTGTTTTTTTTTTAACATTACAGATTAGAACTGAGGTCCTCTGGAATACCAACCCCCAACCCCATTTGTTTCTCTTTCTCTCCAGGGTTGTCCTTTTCCTGCACTTGATGTTTAGCTGTCCCATGCACATTTGCATACTATTGCTACAATGTAGATGGCTGTAATATGGCATTGTTTTGCATGTTTTGAAAGTTTATTTAAGAGGAACCAACTGTTGATAATGTCCTGAGCTCCTTTACCCCTCAAATTATGCTTTCGTCATTTATCTGTGATGTTTCATATAGGTCAAATTTATTCATTTTTAATGCTTTATAATATTCTCTCATACAAAAATAGCACAATTTGTCTTCCCATTGATGCAAATATAAGTTATTTAAAAATTTTAACTATTATAAACAATGCCACCATAAATATTATTGTAATTTTTATGTGCATGTGTGTAAAGTTTATACATATATCACATTTTTCAGTTTTATTGAATGTTTCAGATTGTTCTTTACAGTGACTGTACCACTTTTTCCTCCTACCAGCTGTATGTGAAGTCCCAATATGAAAGTCCCAGTATTTGTACACCCTCACAACAAACTGTAAAAAACTTAATTTTTGTAAATATTATAATATAGAATTGTATTTTGTTATTTTAATTTAAATTTCTCTAATTACTAGAGAATATTGAACATATTTTAAATTTTATTGCTATTTTACGTATTGATCTGTGGGAATTCTTCATAAATTATTAGATGCCAGTTTTTAGAAAACCTCTTTTTATTATAAAAAATAATATACAAGCCAGGGAAAATATAGAAATGAAAGAAGTCACCAGTAATTTCAATACTCCTAACCAAATGTTGATTCATTTTGGCCCATTTACTGCTAGTCTGTTTTTTTCTTATGATATTTTTATGTGGTTATATTACAATGTGTATGCACCTTATATTCTGCATCTCTAAGTTAATATATCATAAGGTATTTTTTTTGTTGATGTGGTTGTATGGCTTTTGTAGCCATCATTTCAAATCAATGCATGCATCAGTAAGTGTATCTATCATTGCCTTATTGTTGGACATTCAGGTTTCTTGTTACTTTTCTATTTTATAAATAACATTATGATGAAATACTGATGCCTAAAAAGTTTTTGATATTTTAAGTTGTTTTCTTAGAATAGATTCATAGGAGTCAGGTTACTGGGCCAAAGAGGATATACATTTTTTTTGAAAGTAAAGTGCATTGCAAAAATATTATTTAATCAGCGCTGGCAATCTAAAGAAAAAAGGGTTCAAGAAGACTCACGTGAGCCCAGCAGAAGTCTAAGTACTTGAGTCACCTTTCTTAGCAGAAAGAAAACTCACAAGACTTTGGTTTCTCGAGCCACCTTTCTGGGCCCAAGCACCATTCATTACATTTCTATCCTGCTTTTGCAACAAATTGGCTTTGAAACAAAAAGAGAATTTTCCAGGGCTAAAGCATATGCTTACAAGGATAATACTTATAAATGAATTTTTACTGATTCTTAAACACTGATAAAGGAAAGTGGTCTATTTATCATAGGACACGAAATTGGATATACAAGTAAAAAGAGTATGTAAGGGCAGAAATGCTGCCTTGAGTATTAGCTGACAGTCTTAGAGAACATGGGCATCTCAGCACTGCTTGGTGGGGCTTTTATGTTTGTATGATTTACTCTTTGGCATTAGGGGCAAAATAAAAGGTTCAGATTATCCTGTATGAAAAAACATTTATCTGGAAATATGAAAGACATGTAGTCCTTAATTTATGATCAGGTCATATTCCAAAAGTTCCTTTACAAGTCAGTTAATTAGAACTCAGAAAGCATTTTCCCTTAGAAGTAATATTGTAAGTGGTGGTGTGGTTTTCAGACCGGTGCATAAAAGCCCATTTAATCTGTCATATATCTGGAGGATAGCCCTGGTTTCAAGTCTAGCTTAGCTACAGTCTATCTGGGTGATCTTGGGGCACTCATGTTACTTCAATTCCTAGTCCGTAAGATGAGGAAAGGGTTTTTGTGAGGATTATCTGAACTAATGTATACGAAAATGCTTTATGAACTATAAAATGCTATATGAAAGTAGCAGATATATTGCCTTTGCCCACCAGACAAATAATTATTAAAGGGCAAAATAATGGTATGTCACTGGGGCTTCAAAGGGGGGAGTGTATACTGCCAGAGGTGTGCAGGTGATCTGTTGGGGTGTAGCAGGCGTTTACTAGAATGCTTATGCATATTATTTCTTATCCTAATTTTTATTTTTGTGAGTACACATCACAGTAGAATATCTATATTGATATCTATATCCATATATAAATTATGGTTATGCTCATAATTTTAAAAAACTTATTGTTTGACCAAAACAGTTTGGTGCCCACTAATCTATTCATATCTTCACTCAGTGGAACATAGGGCATATGGAAGGTGATGTGAGTTAAATAGATAAACTGAATTTATATGATCTTCATTTATAACATTATTTCTATGCAAAATGTACCTCATGTAACCCCAGTTTAGACAATACAATGTCTTTTTGCTTATTAACTTAGCCCCTGCTGGCGGGATGTTGGCTTCATAGCTGTGGAGGCTCTAGGTAATATGCGTACTTGTGCATGTGAGTGTGTGTCTATGTAGAGAGAGATGCTGTGGAAAAAGACAGGATTGTAGGATATCAATACCTCTTGACATTGGCATGAAAAATGACTGGGTCTGTCATTCGCTATCTTTTTCTGGAAGTTTAGGGTTTGGGGGTTGGGGGGATGTTGGATGCTTTTTTTCCCCTAGGTTTCAGCATTGGCAAGTTGAATACTTCTTAGGGATGATTCCGCAGTCTTAAGGATGAGAGTAGGAGGCTAAGGGAATAGTAACAGCTGTTTCTTAGAAGTTAATAACTTTAGACTCCCAAATTAGGAAAAGTATACAATTAAAAAATCTATCAATCAAAGCAGTATGTTGAAAACTGTCAAAGGGCCTCATTGTTATTTCACGTAAGTCAACTTTCTGGGCTGGGACCCAGAATGGCTAAGTGGGTGTTGAGATACTTGCCGGATAGATTTAATGGTACAAAATTAATGCAACAAAGGAGATTTCTGCCAATTATTTCCAGAATGAAAAGCCAATGAAATACTTTAATTTTATCACATGCGTCCATTTTGGCAATGAGCACTTAGAATTTTATGTGAAAAGGTAAGTTGTGCCTTGAGATCCAAAAGAGAGTGGGCGTCTAGTGGTGAGGGTTCCACGATATGGAAAACACACCAGAAAAACAGGAGAATGGAAGTGAATTATAACAGGGTTGACATAAATGAGCAAGACTAAATAAGTTTTGAAAGCAGTGGCCCATTCAGTTATTTCTTTTATTTTTCATATTTTTCTTGAGTCTGCAAAATAATAAGAAACAAAAGAAAAATCTGCTGAATGCCTAGTCATAGTTTATTGGAGCAGGAAAATAAGCCTTTCCGAACCACTCTCTGATTTGCTGTGAGTGGCAGAATCATTCACCGTGGTGAATCATAGCAGGGAGAACCATTTGGAGTGATTATTTTCTGATGTTAAATTGCAAATGGCACATGTGGAATCAACAAAGGTATGAATTATTTTTAAAAATCTTTAAAAAAATCCTGTTATTGAAAATGTGTGTTTGTATGACCAGCTTATGACTTCATTTCACCAGTTTATGACTTCATTTCACAATAGCCAAGCCAAGCCTTAAGAATGTCTCTTTGTTTTTACATTTGACTAATTGTAAGCTTTCGTAGTTAATATTTTTATGTCAAAAATAGTATATTGTCCTACAAGCTGCATGACTATAATAACAGTCGGGAAAAAATATATATAAGCATTTGGTTCAACCGACTCGATTGAAGAAAATATCCGAGTTTCCTGTCTTTCACTTCAGTAAATTGGGAACCTGTTGGCTGTTTAACAAACAAAATAAACTGAGGGATTAGCCCTGCCTGGGTGAAACTTGTTAATGACATGCAAATGGTTTATCATTAATATAATAATAGGCACTATTTAGTGCTAATCCTGCGAGAGTCCCTGATGGAAGGACAATGTACCTGATGCTTAAGATGAAATATCATCTGCCTCCAGAAATCTGGTGCCTTGTTTTGGTTGAAAAGCGTCAGGTTGCTTGGCCCTTTAAGGCAAATCTCTGGTATTCAAACTGGTGAAGTAAAAAGGTATTTTATGCTCCAGTGTCCGCTTTGTGAGAGCACTTAATTTTAAGAGGGCAGAGTGGAATGCTTCTATTTAAACTTAGGGGGACTGCAGGGAGGGTGACTACATTCCATGAAGTTCTACTTCGGCCCCTGTTTTTCTTTCAAAACGGGAGACATCAGACTTCTAGCCGGGATTGGGGTTCAGTGGTTGGCCTCAATTTTCAGTGGCCTTGAAAACTGTTTTTGACAAGGAAACTGGTTGGTTCTTAAAGAGAAGGAAAATGAGGTTTTCTGAAGGGAAAAATCGCCTTGCTATTCCTAACACTTGGCATCCTGACTGCACACAGAGGGCACTCAATGTATGCTCTGTGAGGAAAGACATACATATTAAAGATGGGGCTTCAAGCATTTCAGGCTTGACAGACACCATGGGGGAGGGTCCCTCACAGGTGCGGGCACATTCTTGGCCTTCGTCTCACCATGTCCTGGAGGTGGACACCACTTAGCCCCTGTATTAATTATTGCTGTGTAACAAAATTTCCCCCAAATTTACCAGCTTAAAACAACAAACATATATTATCTCTTCTAGTTTCTGTGGGCCTGGCAGGGTGGCTCTGGCTCAGGGTCTCTCCCGAGGTTGCAGTCCAGATGTTGCCCTGGGGCTGCGATCACCTGGAGGCTGGAGAACATCTGCTTACAAGCTCCTCGTAAGAGACTGCTGGCAGGAGCCCTCAGGCCTTGGCTGTGTGGTGTCTCCCTAGGGCTGCTCATGCCATGGCAGCTGGTGTCCCCCAGAGGGGAAGATGGAGGTGGCACACTGTCCTTGATGACCTTGTCTCTGACTCACACACTGTCAATTCTCTTTATTCTGCTTGTAAGAAGTGAGTCGCTGAGTTCAGCCCACACTCAACCAACAGGAGGGGATTACACAAGGGCATGAACACCACGGGGCAGGGATCACTGGGGCCACCTTAGAGTCTGGCTACCGCTGCCCCTTTCATGACACTACTTTTGTTGAGTTATTCCATGACTCAGGAGAT
This sequence comes from Tapirus indicus, assembly GCA_031878705.1. Classification (NCBI taxonomy): domain Eukaryota; kingdom Metazoa; phylum Chordata; class Mammalia; order Perissodactyla; family Tapiridae; genus Tapirus; species Tapirus indicus. The sequence goes on along the minus strand of CM062928.1, from coordinate 45,387,264 downwards.
TCTGGAGATCTACTTGAACTGTTTTCATTATAGGAACTTTGGTTCACCTTCAGTTCACCTCCAATAAAGTCATTTGAGGGTCTGTCCCAGCCCAAATCCAGTAGACCAGTGGAGGGTCTTGTTCGAAACATCATCACTGCTACCACCATGCGCTGGCCGTGAGCCCTGAATCAGCCTTGGGAGGAAATAAAATCATTCAGCTGCATTACATGAAATTAATGTGTTGGCTTCAGTCCAGTTCCCACTGGATACTTGTCCTTGTCATAGGAAAAAGTACTAGTAGCTTGAATTGACCATTTGAGGAAGGTGACGAGGAGAAAAGACATTCAAGAATATGACATTCTCAATCTGGAGCCTGGTCACTCTTCCGAAGGGAGTTTGAAGAATTTGTCATTTCAGTAGCCAAAAAGAATTACACCTATAATCCTCATTTTCCAAATTATAAAAGATACTTGCTTTAAGCAAGTTGAGTTAAAATATAAAAAAAAAGCAAAAAGTATACATGGTTTAGGCCACTGGTGTTCATGAGTTAGTGTCTCATTTTATTTTCTTTTTAAAAAAGCCCACTGTTTTCATAGGTCATTCAAGCACCACTGAATTTAAAATGCCTGTCAGCCAGGGTGAAGATGTTGGCTGTATAGTTAGGAGAAGATAAGTGATAAATTGTTCTCAAACAATGTGATCCAACAGGTAGAGAAGCGTATTCACGGAGCCCGGGATCAGGTACTCTGAAAGTGGGGACATATTAAAGGATTTGTGTTTTTGCACTTTAGTAAGAATCTTGGGGGCAGATTTACCTGGGGAAAGCTGGAAGTAACCAGAGAAATATGGTGTCTCAGAAACTTGGGCGACAGTTTCTTAGAAAATAAAACTGGGTCAGAAGCCAAGTCATCGTTTTCAGGTTTATTCCATCGTCAGCAGCAGCCCTCACCCTAATTTTGCTCCCATAAAGTCCATCAGGGTGTAATGCACAGCAGGGAGCCTGACAGTGGCTGGGCTGCATTCTGCAGTCAGTGTTAGGGACAAAGGCGGGAACCCAGTCAGGAGGGGCAGTATGGATGTCCAGGACTTCCTCTTGTGACTCCAGGACCTGATTTTTCCTTTGTGCAGTGCAGTTATTTTACATTGTTAACTCCTGTTTGGCTAAAAGCTTCTTTCTTTTAAAACAAGGTATAGGTGAATTCTATGTAATAAACACTGATTTAGATGTCTTGCCAGTATTTCCATTCACCTCCATTTTCCATTGGCGGGGAGTTGGTCGTTTCCTTCTTTGCATTCCTAGAGGACCTTACCGTAATGCCAATATAACAATGATCACATTTTTATTTGTGCTTTCCTTCTCAGTTCCTCCCCCAACTCCAAGATTGTGAAATTCCTGAGGAATTTTTCTGGTTCATATATCTCTAGTTTTTAGCAGAGCATCCAATGCCTTTTAGGCATGAATAATAATGTTGAATGAATGAAAGAGGGAATGAACAGGCAGGAGGCTGATTGTATTTCATCTCCCAAGCTCTGAGTTATATTTCTGGGTTCCTAAAAGAAAATTTAAACATGTTAGAATTGGTCAAATGCATCTGTTACTGATATAAATGATATAAAATTGTCATATTTCTTGTGGTAAACTTACTTAGAAGTTAAAGGTCTGACCACCTGCATTAGCAGCTCAGAAGGAGAAGTTTAGATTGGCATTTAGCTTGGCTGGTTCTGTTATTCAGTGACTTTGCATGCTTACTCAAGGGCACTGGAGTCAACCAATGTTTATTTTTGGATTCCCCATTGCTCTTGGGATCACTGCTTTGAAGGATGGTCCCCCCCCCAGCTTTCCCCCATTACGTCCTTCACCTTGTTTGTTGTTCCTGGTCCAGGGACTACTGCAGCCCAGATTTGGCCTGGCCAGCTACTCCTTGGTGCCCTGTTATTTTTAGCATAAGATCCACAGCAGTAGTTGGCAATTTTGAGTTGGCCCATAAAGGCTAAGCTTTTGTGAGGTTGAAACCATGGGTTTAAGAATATTGGGAGTCTCCAGGTTTTATGTCTTTGTATAATCTCATGATAAATAGTATGTTGAAGACCTCAGTCTGTGGTGTGCCAATGTGTTACAGGGAAAACTTGCTGTAAGAGGCCTCTACCTGGTTTTGGGTTCTATATTTTAGGATGAAAGTAAAGAAATTAGGAAGAGAGGAGCATAAAAAATAATTGATGTCATAGTCCTGTGAGGAAATCTTTAAAAAAAAAAGACTCTTTAGATGAGCAGCAGAAGGTTATTACTGAAGACTAAAGAGATTTGAAGGTGTAATGGAGGTTATATTGGTTAAGATATGCTAACTGCCATGATAAGCAAATCTCAGCATATATTTATTTTTCTCTCATATAACAGTCCAATCTATGCCTCTGTCTGTGGTATGGGGGGAGGCTGTGCTCCACCCTTTTCAGGGGCCCAGGCTACCGGAAGCTTTGTCATCTTCACCTTCTGGCGTCCAACGTCATCTTGGGAGTCAATATCTTGCCAGCAGATGGGGAAACAGCGTGGAGGACTATGTGCGGAGGTTTCTATGGATCAGGCCAGGAAGTGGCCATACTACTTCTGCTCCAATTCCTCTGATTGTAGCTGTGTGACTGGTTCTACCTAACTGCAAGGGAGGTTGGGAAGTGTAGTGTTAGGGATGGAATTGTGGTCCTTCCCAAAGTCATATGTTGAAAGTTCTAACCCCCAGTACCTCAGAATGTGACTATATTTGGAGAGAGGGCCTTTAATGAAGTAATTAAGTTAAAATGAGTGTTAGGGTGGACCCTATTTCAATCTGATTGTGTCCTTATAAAGAAGAGGAGATCAGGACACACAAAGAGACACTGGGGATGTGTATGGACAGAGGAAAGGCCATGTGAGGAAGAAAGTGGTCATCTGCAAGCTCAAGAGAGAAGCCTCAGGAGAAACCAAATCTGCTAACACCTTGATCTTGGACTTCTACCCTCCAGAACAGTGAGAAAATAAATTTCTGTTGTTTAAACCACCCAGTCTGAGCTATTTGTTATGGTAGTCTTAGCAAGTTAATACTATAGTCTAGCTTTGAACCCAGAAAATAGTGGAAACTGCCTTGTGAGTGGTGAGCAATCTCAGCCACAATATGGAGAGAACCATTTACTCATCATTCGTTCATTTATTCATTCATTCATTCATTCAGTCAATATTTATTGGGTGCTTTTTTAGGCACTTGGGATAAGGTGAACAAAATAGACCAAAATCTCTGTTCTATGGTAGCTTAGGTTTTATCAAATATTAAATTATTAAAGCAATCGGTTACTCTCATGCCATCTTTGCTTTGTTTTCTTCTTAACACTTACCACTGTCTGAAATTATCTGGTTTATTGATTTGTTGACTTGCTTATTATTGTCTCCCCTCTCTCCTCTTCAAAAATGAGCTGGAACTCTTTTTTGCCTTATTTCTTACTGTATCCTTTGTGCCTCAAAAATGCCTGGCACACAGGAGGTTTTCAATATTTATTTGTCGAGGAGTGAATGAGATGTCATGGAATTAAATTTCAGGAAGCAAAAAATATGTAATGAATGATTTCTTGACTGTATGGGACAATAAACAATTTCCTTTTTTTGCATTAAAAAACAAGTGCCTGGAGTCAGCCTGATGGCCCAGTAGTTAAAGTTTGTTGCTCTCACTGCTTTGGGGCCCCTGGTTGCAGAACCACATCACCTGTCTGTCAGTAGCCATGCTGTGGTGGTGGCTCACATAGAAGAACTAGAAGGATTTACAACTAGGATATACAACCATGCACTGGGGCTTTGGGGAGAAAGAAAAAAAAAAGAGGAAGATTGGCAACAGATGTTAGCTCAGGGTGAATCTTTCCCTGCAAAAAAAAAAAAAAACAGTGGTAGCCGATCTTGCCCTTTAGCTCCTCTGGTCTTTTCAGCTGTTTAAGTCTAAAATTGCTAGTTGTTGTCTATAAAATATTATAAGCTCAAAGTTCCTGATATACACAATATGTTAATTATGTCTGCATCTGAATACTTCCTAGTTTGCCGTTGACTTAGACGCAGAGTCACAGAGATTCAGAGAAGCTGGGCACTTAGAGATGGGGCTGACCCATACTTCACTTTAGAGATCAGAAAAAGCAGACCTGGGAGACCCAGGCTTGCAGAGTTTGCTTGTGACGAAACAGACCAAATCTCTAGATTAGGCCACACAGTGACTCATCTGGCACTCTTTCTACTACGCTAATCCTTTTCCTATTTTGACTAAAGGTGGAATGGAATGGTGATTACGAGTGCCAGGTCTGGACGAGGCTGCCTGGGCTTGGATCCTGGCTCCACCATTACTTAGCTGTGTGACCTTGGATATGCTCTCTGTGCCTCAGTTTCCTATATAAAATGGAGATAAGAATAGTACTCCTCTTATGGAATTGTTCTTTTAAGAGTTAATACATGTAAAGTACTTAGGACAGTGATTGGTACATAGTAAGCATTCAATAAATGTTAGTCATTATTATCACTTATTTATTTATTTTTTACTGAGGAAGACTCGCCCTGAGCTAACATCTGTGCCAATCTTCCTCTATTTTGTATATGGGTTGCTGCCACATCACAGCTGACAAGTGGTGTAGGTCTGTGCCTGGGATCCAAACCCACAAACCCAAGCCACCCAAGTGGAACATGCCAAACTTAACCACTATGCCATGGGGACGGCCCCATTATTATTATTGCTATTTTAATGTGATTAATTACATAATGTAACAAATGTTTAAACAACGTTCAGATTTCTTTTGTAAATATAAGAAGAATTCCAGTAAGTTTTCTAATATTTATTGACAAAGTAAAAAGAATACATGGAATGTTAATAGTTTTCATCACACCTGAAGAACTAAACAGAAATCATAACTATAGTTTCTTTACAGAAAGGTTTCCTAAATATTTTTTTATTAAGATATAATTGATATATAATAAAAGTACACCTTTTTAAAGTATACAATTCAGTGGTTTTTAGTATATTCACAAAATTGTACAACCATCACCACCATCTGATTCCAGATCATTTTCATCTCCCAAAAAAAACCCCATACCCATTAGCAGTCACTTTCCATTCTTCTTCTCCCAAGCTCCTGGCAACCACTAATCTACTTTCTGTCTTTATGGATTTGCCTATTCTAGACATTTCAGATAAATGGAATCATACACTAAGTGGCCTTTTGGCCATATAGTATGTGGAGTCATACAGTATGTGGGTCTAGCTTCTCTTACTCAGCATGATGTTTTCAAGGTTCATCCATAGTGTGGCAAGTATCAGAACCTCATTCCTTTTTATGGCTGAATAATTTTCCATTGCATGGGTATACCATATTTTGTTTACCTATTCCTCAGTTGATAGACATTTAGGTTGTTTCTATTTTTTTTGGCTATTATAAATAATGCTGCTATGAACATTTGTGAATGAGTTTTATGTGGGCATATGTTTTCAGTTCTCTTGGCTATGTACCTAAGAGTGGAATTATTGGGTCATATAGTAACTCTATATTTAACTTTTTGAAAAACTGCCAAACTGTATTCCAAAGTGGTTGCATCATCTCTAAATATTTAAGATATAATATTTGATGATTAATTTGATCTTTTTAAATTGAAACAGAAAGAGGAATCATTTGAACTCAATATTCATAGTAAAGACTTGCAGCTGTCCATAAACATTTGAGAGGCAGTATCTTAGCTACCATGATGGACACTGCAGAAACCAAGATAAATGAGACATACTTTCTGACTTTGAGGAGTTGATAGAAATTTTTGGCATTTCAAAGTTGACCCCTCCTTTTTTTTCAAAGTCTAAATGGTTATTTTCTTCTTCTATCACTTTTTCTCTTTTGTCCACCACTATCAAACTTTTAGGGAGGAGTCTTACTGGGATACTAAATGTGTCAAGACCAGAGGGCAGGATGGAGCATGCTGAGGTAGACACTGGGTAGGAAGCCAAGATGTACAGGATCAAGAATCTCCTCATTCAGGGGATGATTGAGTGGAACCAATTGTCAACTAGTTCCATGACTGACGGTGGCCTTCCATCCCATCATAGACATAATTTAGAAAGAAAAAGAAAGCTACCTCTCCTTTATAGAGACTACATTTGTTTTCCATGCCAAGAATCTGGTGGAAACTTGCATTTTCACAGAATCACCCCCTTGTTTTGGTTCGGGGTCTATGTAGTCATAAAATTTTGTGAGCTGTGGCGAATTGTATGTATAATTGTATCCACAGATCTCTGGTTTAAGAAGAAAGCTTCCAAGAATTTTGTTCAGTTATTGCCTACTGAAACGTATATTTCTTAAGGACAAGCAGATGACACTTTCCTAAATAGAACTCAGAAATTTACCAGGAGCCATCTCGAGCTTCTTGGCTTGGGGCAGCCGGGTTCTGTTCTTTTCCTGGGAGGTCTAATACTCATACTCTGCCAGCAGCTCTCAACCACAGTTTCACTTCTTCCCTGAAATGGGTGACAATTACATTTTATCTAGAAGCAAAAGGTTGTTTACCCTCTGTGTAAACAGCTGTGAAAAGTACGAAAATGTATTTGTGGAAAGTAAAGTGAGACTTTACCAGTCCCGTGTCAGAGATTTTCTTTCGGGAGCCTGTCAAGGTGGAGGTGAGTTAAGTACAAGATGTAAACGGGACATCTTAGCCTGGAAAAGAATCAGTAGCAACAATTCTGTGAATTTACTGGTTTTGTTTGATATTTCCTTCTCTGCTCACCACATAAACTATACTAATTTTATGCTCTGTTTTCAATACCAGTTGCCCCCCCATCCTACTTCTCTCCCTACCCAAATCCCTTTCCTCAACCTTCAATGTCCATCTCAAGCCAGTCCCTCCCTCCTATTTCCCCCAATCTCACCAGCCTATACAGATTTCTCTTCTCTCCTGACGGACTTATTGTCACAATGGTGAGAGTTAAATTGCAGTTTGCTTTCTAATGGATTGAGGTGTCTGCCCAGTAGATTACAAGCTCTCTAAAGGCAAAAGGTCTTTCTTACAGTAGTTTTGAGTCTGCTTCCGGACAGTGCCCCACCCAGAGGGCTTCCTCAGTAAATAACCACCGATTTGATTAATAAGCCTGTGAGGTATCAATGTAGAAGCCATTGGTTCTCATGAGAACATTTAGTTCAGGAAAACCATGCTGGAAAACTTCTAGGTTTTATCGACTTTAGAAACGACATGTGATCTTTTCTGTGCTGTCCCTTCCCGCACTAGGTGGGCCTCAAGCAGATGAAGAATAGAGGGTACAGGGAAAATCTGGGCAAGCTCTGGCACTGGGAAAGTGTGGTTATCCTCCAGAGCAACTGAATGGAGCCCACACCTGCTGCTTCATGACTAGGGTTTCAAAGCTTACAGAACTGTTGTATGCAAAGCTTGTCTTTTGATATCAGGATAAGTTTCGGTGGATTTAAATTGTGTTGTAATCAGATTTGAGCACAGGAAGCTCTTTTCCTGTACTTACAATGAAGCTGTCTCTCTTTAAGGCTGTTTGGTCACTTCAGTGTAAACAACCATGCCAGTTTTCTTGGTCGCTCCTGAATCTCTTCTCCTAGAGTACCTCTCCAAGTGGGAGGGGGAAGTTTTATTTATCACCCAATTATGGATGACCCATGTTATTTAAGCTTTCTAAGCCTCAGTTACCACGTTTGTAAAATGGAGATAATAACGTCCACCTCTTACGTACTGTGAGGGTCAACTGCTGTAGCGCATGTAAAGCACCTGTAATAGAGCATGAAATAAGATAGTATCTAATTAATAATACCTGCTCTCTCTTCTCCTTTCCTTTTGGTCTGAATGCTAAAGGTTGCCTGTATTCGTGCTATAGAGAGTGCTCCAGCAAGGAGGAATATAAACTTTGCCTCCTCTTGCATCTGCATGTCTGATTCAAAGGAGATACTTCTCAATTTTCCCTTCCATATAACTGTAGTGTGGCTTTCAAGTTATCAAATTTACCTACCTGAATCAAGGAAAAAGCAAGGAAGAGGGTGGAGGAGATTTATTCCTTTCTGCAAAGGGGAGAATTAAGCTTTTAACACCACCTTGATTTTTAGAGCTTGTATTCTAAAGTACTAAAAATGCTTTGCCTTTGTTGTATCTATTAATTGTATCCCAGTGAATTGAGTGAGGGTATATATATGAAATACATGTATATAATATATGAATTATGTGAAACACATTTATGAAATATATATGAAACATGTATGTGATATATGTGACATGATCTATATACACAGATGTATATATTTCTTTATATATTTGCTGCTTTTCTTTACTTTGCAGATGGGAGATTAGGGGTATGGGAGGAAATAGACTCAAATTGCCAAGCAATCTGTCTGTGTCTCCTTGCACATAAGTTCTTACTTGATTAATTAGAGAAAAAGTTGGAATTCTAAACAGAAATGATTTCAAATTAGATTTTTTTTTTTGTGAGGAAGACCAGCCCTGAGCTAACATCTGTTGCCAATCCTCCTCTTTTTGCTGAGGAAGACTGGCCCTGGGCTAACATCCATGCCCATCTTCCTCTACTTTATATGGGACGCTGCCATGGCATGGCTGACAAGCAGTGCGTTGGGCGGCACCCGGATCCGAACCCGCGAACCCCAGGCTGCCGAACTGCGAGCTAAACCACTGTGCCACCAGGCCGGCCCCTCAAATTAGATTTTTAAACCATAAAGTTAATTTCACAGTATTTTAAAAGCTTTTTCCATTTGTTTCTTGTTTGTTTTTGTGTCTTGTTTTGGTGTGTAGACACATAGTTAATAGTCGATCTAGGCCTTGAATAAGGTCTGGTTCCTTATTTTTCTTCCCATTAGATTATGCATCTTCCAGAGGAAATAAAAATTAAAAAAAAAGGAATTAAAAGTGTGATATATCTTCTCTAAAAAGAGAAAACAAGATAATGAAATTGGATTGGAAAGGCTGTAGTACATTGGTATTGACCTCAGTCAAAGAAAATAGTAAATGAAGAGTAAATAAACCCAAAGAGAAAAGGATGCTGAGTCTGTGGGATCTTTTGGGTTGTGTGTCAGTCCACAGAAGGGATTGTAGCGGTCATCCAGAGAGACAGTGATGAGCTGGGACTATAGGAACCAGTGTCCTGCCACCCAGCCTGGGCCTCTCTGTAGGGTCAGTTTTCTCTATCAGCAGCTTAGTGGGCAAGGGCACTGAGAGGTGGAGCCAGGCAGGCAGATCAGAAGAAAATCCTGCTTCAAACAGGCTGGCACTGACATGTCATCAGGGAGAGGCACTTCCCAGCAAGAGAAATGAGGTGGGAGGCTCTAGAGATGGCGACCAGGAGCTCCAGAACTATAAGGATGATCAAAAGCCTGCCTGAATCCACACCAGGAGAAAACCTACATCATACCCATTCTCACTGCCCAGAAGGAGAAGGAGGCGTAAAGTAGCTGCCTTTTATTGAGTGGGCATTGTATTAGCTGCCTTCCGATCATCTCATTTGATCTTCACAGCAACCCTGAGTAAATCTTGAATATGAGTGTATTATATTAGTTTCCTAGGAAACTATAGCAGTTTATATACAAACTATAGCAGTATATAAACTGCTATAACAAATGACTACAAACTTGGTGGCTTAAAACAACAGAAACTTATTCTCTCATAGTTCTGGAGGCCAAAATCGGGGTGTTTGCAGGAGGCTCTGGGGGAGAAACTGTTCTATGCCTCTCTCCCACCTTCTGCTGGCTGCAGGCAACCCTTGGGGTTCTTTGGCTTGGGGCTGCATGACTCCAATCTCTGCCTCTATTGTTCCCTCTGGGCCTTCCCGTCTGGTTTTCTGGGTCTCAAATCTCCCTCTCCTTTCTCTTATAAGGACACCAGTCATTGGATTTAGGCCCCACCCTAAACTGGGATGATCTCATCTTGAGACCCTTAATTTAATTACATCTGCAAAGACCCTATTTCCAAATAAGATCCTGTTCACAGGTATCAGGGGATAGGACTTGGACATACCTTTTTGGGGGACACTATTCAACCCAGTAAAATGAGGAAATAGCTTCAGTGTTGTTAAATAACTCCCAAGGTTAGAGAGTGATGGAGTCAGGATTCGAACCTGGATTACCTGGCCTTCAAAGCCAAGTAGCCTTGCTTGTTCTTATTAGAACATGACCGCTGTTTGTACACACATACACAAAGCACGACCATCTTTGGGAATACGTACTTTTCAACAGGGTGATGATTACTTTTATTTTTCTGTCTTTATAAAAAATTCACACTGTTGTGGAACAAATTGAACTGTGACCTGTGTGTCATCATTAAAATAGTTGAATTCATGTTCTTTTGATGGCTCTGACATCACATATTTGAAAGCTCCATGAACCTTCTTAAGATTTGGAGATAGGACACACCAGAAACCTATCACAAACTCTTTTACAATAAGCCTAGATTGAATTGTATTCTTTTTCTTTCTTTCTTTTTTTTTTAAATTCAGAGATGGTGAAATAGAATATCTAATAGCTGATTTGTAGTAATTTATATCGTGTCTTCGGTTGTTTGGATCTAGTCCAACACACCATCAGCAGAGCCGCATCTTGAGGTGGTCAGTGCCTCGTATCATTATTGTTCCTGTAAATGGCACATTCACACTCTCCGGGTCTGCCACTGTCTGATGTGTACAAAAGTCATTTCACCACCTGACGTTTTACTTTCCTTAGGTGTTAGGTGAGGGGGCGTGACATGGATAATTTCAACTTTCTTCCCCTTCCACTGATAATATGCGCTTTTAAACAGCCCCTCTACCTACCACGTACTTAAACACTTGCAGAAATCGTGTATTTTATAGTCATGTCGTAAAGTCATTAATACATTTTCAGGGAATATGTTAAAATGTGCAGGGATTTTATTCCTGTGTTATTCTTACTTAAGATAGATTGATAGATGGATGGAAGTTCCCCAAAATGCAGAAGAGTATATGTAGTGAGATATAGCTAGGTTCCTTTATGTAAAGTTTTAAAAGAATTAGATATAAAAGCGTTATAGCAATGATACATGTAGAAGTCAGTACAAATCTATATTTTGGTAGGAAAACAAGTTGAATTCAACTAGAAAATAAATTATTGGCTCAATTTAATAATGCATTTTCCTTTAAAATAACAGCTTCATTTAATTTACCCAAAGTAATCCCTCCTTAACCTAGAGTGTCCTTTACATGAAGCTTTACTTTTGAACACTTTTTCACTATGGTGAGAATTTTGATCTCCATGTACATAAATTTCAAATCATTCCTATTAGGATAATTTAAAAAAGAAAAATAGGATATTGGGAAGAGAAAACGGAAGTCAAGTGGTTTGTAGAGCAAGAGGTGGGGTTTGTGATGAAATCCAGATAGGATGAAGTTGAGGGGGGTTGGGCAGGGGAGGTTCGTGTGGGGAGGAGGGAAGGAGGCATTTTCAGGCTATGTCTCTGGCACAGACTTGGGAGTCGGTACTGAGTCCCAGCCAAATGGCACTCATATTAGACGGAGGACTGGAACAAGAAAAATGACTTCTTAATTATGATCTTTGTAGCAATGCAAAGTAAAATTTTAAATATCTAGCTGAAATTGTGGAGAAGAAAGAGCCTGAAAGGTTCGAAAAAGGAAGAAAGAAATCACTATTCATTCAATTATTACAAATTTAGAATAGAAAGATTTTGTTGTTATAATCTTGGTTTTGTATACTGTCTTAATTTTTTTGTTTCACAAAGGCAAACCTTTATAAGGGCTTGCATGTATGTCTTTTCCAAGATTTCCCTCTTGCCTTTGGTTTTTCTAACCTATTTTCCCTTCAGCATCTAAAGATTTGACCCCTGGGGCATTTAAATTGCGGAGAGACTGCTAGAGTTTTTCGTTTGTTTAACTTCAGCTCAGTTTGTGTTCATCTAGGCCACCGAGCAGAGTGCCTCCTATGTGATCGGTGTTCAGTAAAGTGTTGACTTGTTATGTGCTACCCCCCAAAATTTAGTAGCTACCACTCATAATACTTTCTTTAATGTGCAACGCTGTGTTACATCTTAGCTTAAACTGGGAACATCTGTACCACTTTGTATAAATGCAAGGCTGACTATTTGGCCAGTTATTGGTCACATTGATGACGATGATGGCAGCTAATATTTATTAGGTGCTTACCATGTGCCAAGCACTGCTTTAGCCACATTAAGACATGATCATATTTAATGTTGTAAACAACTCTAACTGGGTTAACCAACAGTTAGTAACCAGTTAAGTTACTCAAAATAGTCAAACTATGTACAAACAAAATGAAGTGTGGCTTGTTTAAAACTGATATCTTTTTTCTTAAGGATACAGACAAAGTTTAAAACGAATATCACTGTAGGAAGAAAATGTAAAGATATTGACTAATAGATGGGTTGTAAAGTTTAATTATGTTTTTTAGGGAAGAATATGAGCAAGAATAATTCAAGAATATTGTATTTCCTCCATTTGTTAAAATATAAAATGAACACATTTTATTATAATTGTACACTGATTTTTTTGTTTGAGGAAGATTGGCCCTGAGCTAACATCTGTTGCCAGTCTTCCTCCTTTTTTCCTTTCTTATTCTTCTCCCCGAAGCCGCAGTAGATAGTTGTATGTCATAGTTGTACATCCTTCTAGTTGCTCTGTGTGGGACGCCGCCTCAGCATGGCTTGATGAGCAGTGAGTAGGTCCGCCCCCGGGATCTCAAACTTCAAACCCCAGGCCACCAAAGTGGAGCACGTGCACTTAACCACTATGCCACCGGGCTGGCCCTCTACATTAATTTTAATAGTGTCTGAATTTGTAAAAATTAAAACTCAGGCAAATAATATTTTTATATGAAGCCAGGTTATTCCTATAGCAAATAGTAAATATTTGCTTGCTTTTACAGGTCATCTGGATGAGGCAGAGATTAATGACTCATTCAACGGCCAGAGCCAAGAATTGACCCTGCCGTGTGATTTCTTGTTACTTTCTCTCTCTAGTTGATTTCCTCTCTCTCCTTTTCTCTAAATATTAAAGAACACGCACATTTTAGTATTCAGACCTAATTGTTTTCCTAGGTTGAACTATAGCTGAGAATGACTCCAATTTCAAATACTCCGTATTGATTTTTAGAAAATAGGGAAACATCTAAGTGGTCCCTTACGGGGTCACATTATCGTGGATTCCAAGCTGCCTCAATTGTCAGCAGACCGTTATGGCTTGTGTGTGGTTTATTTGGTTTGGAGTCACTTCAACTTTCCAAAGACATAGTGAATTTATAAAAACAGATCATTAATGATAACCCAGAACACTTATGTCTGAACTCTTGGGTGGATGCAGCAGTGAGGATATTTTCTTTCCCCTGGTGGTTGTCTGTTCTTTAAAGGCATGACTGTCTAGTTGCCACCGGATTGAATGCTTCTGAAGATTAGCCTCTCATTGTTTGAATGTTTTCCTAGCATTGTTGTAATAAAGCATCTTCATACTTCCCAGCTGAGATCTTGACTTTTGAATAAAAAAAAGTCAGGGGCTAATCATAACAATTAGCTAATGTGTCAACAATTAGCACTTTCCACCAACCTGCTCTAAAAGGAGACTCTTCTTATCCCCTCGCAGACAAAAATGCAATGATGTAGTTAAGAAAAGCACTGAAATTGGCTCCTAGAGTCCCCTGTTGTAGCCAACTAAATCCCCAGGGCATTGTTCACAGTGATTATTCTGCCGTTATGATGTTATTGCATAGGAGGGGGGGGAGCGGTATGCTCAAAATAAGTCGGATCTTTTTTCCTAAAAGACAAAACAAAGCATTAAAAGAAAACAATCCCTTTCTGGCTGCTTTTGGAAAAGTAGAACAAAAACTGCAGTGAAAGTTCAGCCAGTTATAGTACTTTAGTGTTTAACTGGTAAATATTTTAAAAAAGAGTATATTTAATATTTTACCATTTGGAAATTTTTCAGTGTGTTTCAAATCCAGCACAACTCAATCAACGTAAGATTTCTGAGGTCTCTGGTGGGGATTTCTTGACAATGGATACATTATATTCTGTGGCCATCTATACCACTGCTTGGTCAAAACATGTTTTCACATCTTTTATATAATCCTTCTAGTAATACAAGAACATTTATATTGCACCTTTTACAAAGAACCACACAGCGCTTTACACAGTCCCATATATCTATGTAAATACTATAAGTTTGTCTTTAAAACAGCCTTAAAACAACCTGTAAATCCCCAGTAGCATCTCAGAATTCTGAGGGTAGGAAAATTTTTCATTAAAACTGGGATCTCCTTTCAGGCAGCTCCTGTGAGTCCCTGAAGGCTACTGTTGGAGAGCAAGGGATGCTGGGTGGAGGAGAGGTGTGCTGGCCGGGCGGAGCAGCGAGCCAGTGCCAAGGCTTCGCTCAATGAGGCAAGACGGCTTGAAAAGTGAGGCCCTGAATGGCAGCAAGGGCTGTTGCCTTTGAACAGAGAGAGTGCAAGAGGAACCGAGCAGTCCTGTGCCACTGACTCTTGGCAGGGAAGCTTGGGGACCTGTGTTCATGCTAGAGACAACAAGCGAACACATTGGAGCCATCTGTAGAGCTGGCAACAAAGATAGGAGGCATTGGGCTTTTGCAACAAGCAGAAGCTGGTGAATCAACTCAGTTAGGGTTTCCCAGAGAATCTGGAGAGCACAGTGGGCTGTCCAACTAGGGAAAGGTTGCAACAACCGTGTTTCTCTCCAGCATTTCAGGAAGCTGGTTGCTATCAAGATGCCATGCAGATTTGATAGACAGATGTGAAGCAGAACTATTTTTTGTTTGTTTAATTTACGCAAGAATAATTCTCAACCAACCTCACTTTCTGTGTTTCATAATCACTACATTCTAAAGCATTGCTCCTCAAAGTAGGATCCTTAGGCTGGCTGTATCAGCATCCCCTGGGAGCGTGTTAGAAATGCAGATTCTTGGGTCTCGTCTCAGGCCTGCTGAATCAGAATCAGCATTTTAACAAGATCTCTAATGAATTCTAATGCACAGCACAGTTTGTGGACTATCCTCCAGAAGACATAATGGAACATATTTATTTGTTTATTTTTCAATTCACATGATGAGTAAAGAATTTGCTGAGACTGTGCACTGGAAGATGGTACCCTACTTTTTAAGGACTCACAGTTTAGTGATGGAGGCAGACATGTAAAAAGGAAGTACATGTGAAAGAGATGTGTTCAAAGTGGTCTGACATGCAGAGGGGAGAGTGTGTCTAACTCTGCCAGAGGAATTCCTGCAGGCTTCGTGGAGGTTGAATTTGAGTGTTGAGTCTGCAGGGAGTACAAATATGTCTGAGAGGAAGGAAAAGGGTCTTTCAGGCAGTGGAGGTATTATATGAAAGCCTGAAGGAACGTGGGTCATGTAGAAAATGACGAGAGATTCCAAGTTACCGTAGACCAGGTGTGTGTATGTATGAGTGTGTGTGTGATGTGCATGATGTGTATTATGGCACTTGGGTGTGGGGTTTGGTGAAGACATAGCAGTGTTTTCTGACTCATCTCCAGTACCTAAAATAGTGCCTGCAACATGCTAGGTGCTCATTGAGTATTTGTGGAATGAATGAATGACAAAAGAATAAGACAGGAGATAAGACAGGCAGGATCTGATTATGAAGCTAATGAATGTGGACTATATCTTAAAGGCCCTGAAGATTTTTAAGCAGGACAATGACATGGCCACATTAAATGTGGATGGCAGCAAAGCAAATGATCAGAATAAGGGGTGATTGGAGGCAGGGATCCAGGGAGGGGGCCGCAGCAGTAATGCAGGGGAGAGATGATGAGTGTCTGAACAAAAGTAGTGGCAATGGCATGGAGAACAGGTCAAACAACAAGATGATTAGAAGGCAAAATTGTGACCACTCCCTGAGTGCTGTGGGGATGAGGGAAAGAGGGAGAAAAATCTCTGGGGTGTTTTTTGTCTAGTTCACATGACTGGTGCGAGAGGCACCAGGAAAAGAAGGACTGGGAAAGACGTTTAATTTAGTTTGGAACACACCATTTTAGGTGCCTATGGAACATCTGGGAGATATCCAAGAGTTGGCTGGAAAATTAGGCCTGAAGATCAAGATTTGGGAGTCCTTGGCCGCGAGCACAGGAAGAGAGAGAATGTATATGAGAAGAGCAGTGTGATAAGAGAGAATCCTGGCGTGCGAACATGTATGGGACACGCAGAGGAGAATCCAGCCACGGAAGCAAAAAGAGCACAGTCAGAGGAAAATAGGAGGGCAATTGCAGAGTCCCTGCCTTTTACACTTTTCTAACACTTTGTTTTTTCTGCGCAGCGCTGACATAGCCATGGTTGCATATTTGTGATTATTGACTTGACTGTCTCTCTCACTGGGCTCACTGAGAGGAAGGACCCTGTTCTAACCACAGGGCCAGGAGCAGAGTAGCTGCTCGTTACATTTTTGCATAAAGGAAACAGGAGGGAATTGTCCATAGTGTCAGATGTCACAGAAATGTTTAGTAGAAATAAATCTAGAAAAAGCTCATAAGATTGTCTGCTTTTGCTGGTGAACTTTGGTGCCAATGGTTTCACTGGAGTGGTAGCTGAGGACTCCAAATTTTAGTGGGTTGACAAGTGAATGGGGGCGGAGTGGAGGCATACAGTACAGACTAGTCTTTAAAGAAATTTGGCAGTGAAGGGAGAGGGGAAAATGCATGGAGTGGATAAACTAATGCGAAAGGAAAAGTCAACCATTTACCAGGATGTTATTAGAACATAAAATGCCTTCTATGTGCAAGTCACTTGGTGCTAGGCACTGGAGAGAGAGCAGTGAACAAGGCAGATATGAAATAATTAACAGCACAATTAATCAAATAATTATAAGCATGCTGAGAATTCTGGTATGTGAAATGCAGGACAAGTGCAGGGTGGGTGCTGTGTGAGAGTGTCAGAGAGAGAGCAGAAACAGCCTGGGAGGTGAGGAAGGAGCTCTGGAGGACGAAGTGGGTTGAGAGCATTCCTGGCAGAGGGAACAGCATGTGCAAAGCTCTGAAGTAAGAAGGAAGCCGAGGAGTGAAGGAGAGGCTGCAGGTGAGGGGACAGCAGCTCCGGATGTGACTTGTGAGGCTGCTGTGAGGGGAGAGGGCTGGTTATGCAGGACCTTGAAGGCCTTACTAAGGACCTGGGTCTTTATTCTAAGAGCCCTGAGGAGTTTTTGATGGGTTTCATGCAGGAAAATGCTCTGATCTGATAGATGTTTTTAAAAGATCTCTAGATCACTCTGGCTGCTCTACAGAGAGTGGATCTAAGGAGGAGACCGATTGACGGCTCTTATAGTATCCAGAAGAGAATGGATGGCTCTTTGGACTGGGGTAATGGAAATAGAGAGAAGTGATGAATTCACAACATATTTAGGAGACAAAATCTTGGTGAGTTTTTGATTATGGAGTAAGGAAAAAAGGGCATAGAGTTAGTTTTCTGGCTGGTGCAGAAGGGTGGATGATGGTGCCATTTATGAGTATAAAAAGACATCGGAAGAGGACCAGCATGGTGGAACATGTTGAATTGGATGTCCAGGTGGAGATATCTTAGAGGCAGTTGATCTAGAGCTGAGAGGGGACTCTAAAACATAAGGCAGGTGTAGAGAATTTATAGAGCATGATGAAGTTCAATGGGAATTTTAGAAGTTGAGATCCTACAGGGAGGGGCAAAAGGAATCAGAGGTATTTAGTGTCAGAAAATCTTTTTAGGATATCCAGGAAAATGAATCACAGGCATCTGACAAGAGACTAGCACAATCAGAATTCTCAACAAACATGTCACGGGGCCTTGGATTAAGCAAGGTTGTTAAAATTCATCTATTCATATATTTAAAGAACAGAGAGCTATACTATATTTCTTTCCAGAATAGGATAGTTTTACGTGTATAGAGGAATATATAGGAAAAATGAAGGGTTATAGAAGAATATATGAAGTGGTTCTTTAAGGTGACCTCCATTTCCGGGGTGTTGTGAATCTATAAAATATTTCCTTCAGTGAAAACGCAAATTCTGAAATAAATGTCTAATTTACCAGACTTGAGTTTTCTCTATGATGTGAGTACATTTACAGAACATATTTGTCTGTTTCAAAGGAGTGGCCATAGCTACTCTTCCCTGGTTATAATATGTGGGCTCCACCTTATTAGGGACTCTGTTCTTATCTTGCTTTGGCCAAGAACTGAGCAAGGTTCTTTTGGTGGGGTAGCAAGGGGAAACAGCAATTGAATTTTAAGTACCACCAATTACTGTACCTAGCAGTTAGTTGCTCATCAGCCTGATGCTAAATACAGAACTTCTTCAACATTGGAAGAGAATACTAGATTCAAGAACTCGAATTTCTTCCATTGCTCTATAGCTGCGTAAGCATAAGTTCAGAGAGGGATCATGATTTGCTAAAAGTTGCACAGCCAGTTGGCAGCAGAGTTGTGATTCTAATCCAGGTTGTGTTATACTATAGTCTTTCTGAGGATTTCAAAGATATGAAATAATTCAACTTGTCTGTTTTGTAAATTGAGGGTGGAGAATTTATAGTAACTTGCTTTAACTTAGTTGTCAGGCCAGAAGTGAATCCTATGTCTTCCTAACCTGACATTTATGAACAAAAAAGGCTGGTGTGATGTTTAAAGGAATTATTCAAGGAACTAATGTGTCAGAGTGTTGAGAGAATTTTAGGTTATCGTAAAAAAATTACACTTTGAGAGGAATCAAAAGGGATTAAGTGAATAGTTAGGCAAGGATTGAATACAGCAGTTAGAATAGACAAGAAACACATTTGGCCCTAAATGATTCTGAAGTTTTACTAAGCTGGAGGCAGTTACTCCTATGAATTAGGGACAGAGGAGTTACTGCATCTCATGGGGAATTGTCTGGAATGGTGTTCTCAGTCCTGATGTGCAATGGAATCATCTGGGGTGCTTTTAAACTAGTCCTGATGCCTAGACCCCACATCAGACCACCTAAGTCAGAATGTCTAGGGATGGGGCTCCAGATATCATTATTTTTAAAAAGCTCACTAGATAATACAAATATGCAGCCACAGTTCAGAACCTCTGGTAGGCTGTACTCGTACATGGACAGAGTTTGGGGCAATTGTTCTAGAGCCACAAAACTGATGGAAATAGATCTGTGACAACTTATTGTTGTCATGTCCCTAGTTCTTCTTCTTCTTAGTTCTGTCAGTCACTCCTGGGGCATCTTTACTCTCAAGTTTTATTTTTGATTTTGTTTTTAATGTAAAAAAAGACGTTTATGATAGGATTTGAATTTGGTAATCCCTTGTGTAGGTTTTTACTTTTTTATGTTCCACTGAATGTACTACATCAATACAACTAAGATGTCCATTTTGTGGCCTGTTTTCCAGTACTTTGTATTAAACCAGCCCTGGTGGTCAAGATTTGGCGCTCTCACCACTGCAGCTGAGGGTTTGCTTTTCCAGTCAGGGAACCACATCACCCGTCTGTCGGTCGTCATACTGTGATGGCTGCGTGTTGCCGTGATGCTGAAAGCTATGCCACCGATATTTCAAATACCAGCAGGGTCACCCTTGGTGGAGAGGTTTCAGTGGAGCTTCCAGACTAAGACAGACTAGAAAGAAGGACCTGGACACCCACTTCCAAAAAACATTGGTCATGAACACCCTAAGAATAGCAGCGGAGCGCTGTCTGTTACAGCGCCGGAAGGTGGGAGGATGGTGCAAAAGAATGGGCAGGATTCTGCTCTGCTGTCCACAGGTCTCTAGGAGTCGGAATCAACTTGAAGGCAGTAACAACAACTATATTAAACCAGAGTTAAGAGGATGGGGCTCAAAATTGTCCAGACATGGAATAGACTAGCTTTCATCTGTCAATAATAGCATATTGACAGATTCTATGAGGGGAAACCTCACTTAACAAAAAACTCTTTTGTCAACAAAAACTACTTATGAGATTAGGGAGCCTCAGGTTGCATCTACTTATCTCTCTAATTTCATCATTTTGGGTCTGGGTATAATCAGAGCACATGTATATAGGCAAAGATGTTTTCTTTTGGCGTTTTCTAAAACATCCATCCAGTAGATGATAAAATGCAAAGAGAAACTCACTATTAAGACATTTCTAATGCGATGCCTAAGTTAGAGGTACAGGCAGGGTCCCCAGCATTCCGCAGAATGCGATTATAACTGCAGGCACATTTGCTGGATGAGTCCTGAACTCATACAGTTATCCCATAGGGTGGCCCATGGGGAAATAATTCTCCTGGTTAGGGTGAAGTTTGAGCAATTGTTTTATATTCTTAGTATTGATGTCTCCAGAAATATTTGCACATACTGTCCTGCACATAAAAATTTTAAGGGGCCAAAAGTTGGAAGATCTAGTGGAGGTATGTAGGCATTGGAGCTACAAATATCTGGATTAGAATCTTCATTTCACTTCTCACTAGTTGTGAGACCTTGGGTGCTAGCAACAACTTCTCCGAGCCTCAGTTTCCCCATCTATAAAGTGGGGATAACAAGAACAACAACAATAATAGCTTATTATTAGGATTATAAGATTTAAAAATCATCTTAGAAATAGCAAACATAAGGCATATAGTGGTCACTCTAATTTGTAGCTGCTGCTTCTGCTCTTTTAGCCATCACCCTCTAGATAATTTCTAGTTTGGTTGATGTTAAAATTGGAATGAAAGATCAGTTGGAAGTGGCTAATTAAGTATTACAAACCTGGGTGTGGCTTTTCCCCTTTGAAAGTTGTCCTGATGCCTTTATGAAAAAAAAAATTTTAACACTCCTGCTACCCCCTAAACTTTAGCTCAACTCACTTTTTGGAAAGAGGTCTCACTACCTAGCTGAGTGTTGGACATGGCTTAATTCCAGAGTATAAGGTTCGGCCTCAGTCTGCTTCTACTATTCAGGAGTTGTTCTAGATGCTTCTATCAAGGACAGGCAGTGGCAGGGCCTCAGGAAAGTCCTAGAAGAAGGAGCAAATTGACTCCCCCCTCAGGTTATTAATGCATGAGAGGCCACCGATGATCTTAAAGGCATACCAAAAGAAAAAAATAGAAATATTTAACAGAAAAAACCTCCAAACCCAGGAACTCTTACACCAGACATGGTACTAATCCTAAAATAAATACTATTTTGTCTTTCCTTATCAAAGGCAAGACCAGTTCTAGCAGCTCCTGATCTGGATTTCACTGGAGAGGGCCGGGGTTTGTCCTTCCTCAGGAAATTGCAGTCTGGCTTTTTCTTAGGAAATTCCAGAAAGAGGACCAGAACAAGGCAAGAGCTGTGTGATGGCTGAACCAGGACTCCTGTTGTGGTACCAGAAGGGGCGCAGTGCTGAACACATGGGCTATAATTAAATCAAATAATAGTGCATAGCCCAGGGCCTGCACATAAGGAGCACTATATTACTCATTACTCTTACCATTGTATTGGGCCTTTACCATGTACTGGGAGGTGGTCTCCATATTTGACATGTATTATCTCTTTGATTCTCACAACAACCCAATTATATACTATCATCACGGGACCCAGAGAGGTTAAGTAACTTGCCCTAGGTCACATAGCTACAGCTGTTGACAGTGTTCATTCTTCATTCATTTATTCAATCAATACTTATCGAGTACCTACAACATATCGGGATAAAGCAATGACAAAAGCAGACGTGGTCCCTCCCCCAGTGAGATTATAATCCAGATGGGATGGGCTATACATAAAGGAAGGAACACATGGTATGTGGTGATTAATGCTATTGAGGGAAATAAATAGGGAAGGGGGAAGGGGATGCCACGGGCTGGGGTAGAGGGTGCTGTTTCCTGCAGGGGTAGAGGAAGGCCTTTGTGAGGAGTCCTTTGCTCTGGAATGACTTTAGGCTGGGGCTGAGGCCATAATGGCACCTAGACGCTTGAGCGTTGGGACTGAGGCTGCATATATCTGGCTACATTCTCTTTCATGTCTGCCTCCCACGGAAATTTCCTCTGTACCAAGAATTAAATATAGACCTGGGGTGCAATCCTCCTAGATGACAGTATGGGAGCAGCCATCAGGATAGAAAGGAATCTTGGGACCATTTGGAGGAAATGTTTGGATCTGATCAGGAGGATTCATCTTGATACTGGAACAGAATATTCCCATATACTTTCTGGACATCTGCGTGAAGTGGGACTTTGTGAGGTGGGGACGTGGACACGTATCAGTTAGGGGACAGGCTGACAGTGGCTCAAATAAGAGGTGATTTCCCTCACACACACCACCCCGAGGCAGCAGGCAGCTGAGGGTGGGAAGGCGCTCTGCTCTGTGAGGTTGGCCAAGGATCCAGATCTCTGTATCTTGTGGCTCCCCCAACTCCTGGAGCATTCTCTGTCTGAATGTTCACCAGCACGAAGTCCCCATTGCTGCCTGAGGGAAAGAGGAAAGAAAGAGTGGCAGACTACGAGGTTCCTTTTTCAGGACGTGATGGAGCGGTGGCCCACGTCGGTTCCTCCCACATCCCGTTGGCCGGCACTTGGTCGGAGTTGGAGGTAGCAGGTTAAGAGCACAGATTCTGGAATCAGACTGTTGGGGTTCACATCCCAGCTCTGCCGCTTGGGCAAGTTACTTAACCTGTTTCCTTTTCTGTAAAATGGTGGTGATGAAATAGCACCTAGCTCACAGGATGAAGATTAAATGTGTTAATTTGCAGAGCACCTAGAACATGCCTGGGAACCAGTGCGCACTATGTGCTTGTTAGTTATATTAATAATTGGCCACACCAGGCAGCAAGGAACACTGGGAAATGCAGTTTCGAGCTGGGCAGCCAAGTATTCTGTCAAATAAAACTCCCCAGGGGTTTTGTTACTAAAAGGAAGAAGTGGGGGATGGGACGGATATGGGATAGTGTGACTATATAGTTTTCATCTAAAATGGAACACTTTTGAGAGTGAAAGATGCAGCTATTAACAATTACACCAAGATAAGCATAAACAGGAACTGTCCTGGGAAAACCAGTAAGTCTGGGTACCTAATCCTGGGGGGTTATTAACCATCTCCACCAGAGCATGTCTGATTGACGTATGTCACAATTTTTTTTTTTTTAAATTTAAAAATGACAATCCGAGAAGCTGACTTCTGTTTTCAGGAATAAGTGCAGGGACAGGTGGAGGTGGCGTTAACTGTTTGTCCCATTTAAATTATATCCCAAACTACCTGACTTCTTGGAAAAGTATATAGATTAACAAAAGAAACCCAGGTTAAAAGTGGCAATAGAAATCAACACTGATAGGGAATTCACGGTGCCCAGTACTCTGCTGGGTGGATTAGGGCAGGCAACAGAAGGAGAAAGCACTTTGGGTGTTTTCAGCTCCTGGTGCAAAAATATTGGTTTGGGATTTGCTTTGGGGAGGAGACCTACGTGTCAGTCGTCAACTCAAACATTTCTCAGGTGTGAGCATCTTTGTTTATTTCATCTCCACCTTTTAAAGTTACCTTCAATATTGGCAAATGGATTCCTAACAGGCTTCAAAAGCTCTACCTTTTGCCAAGTTGTTCTGAAGTGTTCTCAGACTCTAAAGAAAAATTAGCCTTGCTCTGGGACTTTGAGAGAGAGGAGCCTTCACTAAGTGATAAATAACGTGTCCAGGTTGGAAAGGAAGGTGACCACCTACAGAGCGAGTCGCAGAGAATTCAGAATCCTCCGTGAGGAACCTAACCAGCTGCATTTTCTTTTTCTTTCTGAGAGAACTAATATGTCGTGATAGGTAAGGAGAAGTAAGTGAGAAACGAATATGAATTCCAGGTTCCTAACAACACAAGAAAATGTAAAATAAACCAGCATTGGGTTGATCAGAGGAGACCAAGTGCAAAAATCTGTCCTCCACCTTACGCATCCCCACAAATAAACTGATGCATTTCAGCAAATGGTAAATAATGCTTCAAATGGCAGAAGCTAGAGTTGGGAAAATAAGAACCAGGTGTTGGGAAGAAGGAAAATCAAAAAGAGCATACATTTTCCGTCAACAATCCCCACCATAAATCATAGCAATGCCACCATCACGACCTGGAGCCCGCAGGGAAGAGACTGTTGTAAAAATGATAAATCAGAATCACTACACACCAGGTCTTGATAAAACAAAGAAAGTTGATTCCAGGGTCTGATATATATATATAATCACAGAGAAACAAAGCTTGATCAGTGAAGGGCCGAATGTGAGGAAATGCAAAGTTGAGAATCTGACGGCTGCTTAATATTCCAACCGAGCCGAACATTGGATAATACAGTGGAAATTGATGACTCAGTGGAATCCGGCTGCAGCAAAATAGAGATATATTACAAATTTCTTCACAAGAACAGAACGATATATATGCCAGTGCCTGTTCATCACATTTTTATGTGTTCTTCATATCTGGAAACAAAAGAGAATATACTGTCTATACCGCCTTCATAAAATAGGGTTAATGTATTTTCTGGGGTTTTGTTCTTGTTTTATTCCTTTCAAGAAGCAAAATCTGCCGCTCCCTTTAAGAAAAAGGTTTATGTGTAAAATGAGCTATTGCTGGTGCATTTCTTAAATGATTGCCCTAATCGCACTCCTGAAAGACCCTCAGATTCTGCAAATTTGCATGTGTGTATGTGGGATGGGGGGCAGTGGAGCGACTGAGGAGCCGGTGATGCAGAAACCACATGGAGGGCAACTGGGTGTTTGGTTGAGCCTCAATCAGACTGTGATACTGGATCTCACAGGCACAGGTCTACTTGCTCTCGGGGACTTTCAGGGACAGTTAATAAGGCAGCAAGGTTTCTAGAAATGGAGATCCTTGCGTAGGAATTGCTGAAGGTCTTAAGTGAAAACACAGTAATCAGAAGGAGTTTTAGACAAAGTGCTTACTTAGAGTCTTCTGACCCTAATGAGTCTGTGACACTGAGTCCGTGAAGAGGTCAGGATTGTGGCTGTCTTTGGCCTTCTGTTTTCCTAGCTGTCTTTGCATGTGAGTTAGTGATTGCCACGCAGTAGCTTGGCATGGCCATTCTAGGGTACAGATTTTTACCCAGCACCTTCTGTGTCTACATGACACTTGTCTGGCTTGAGAGCAGTGGTTCTCATAGTGTGATCTCTGGACCCAGCAGCATCAGTATCAGCCTCACTTGGGGGAACTTGTTAGAAATGCAAATTCTCAGGTTCCACCCTCGACCTACTGAATCAGAAACTCGGAGGATGGCGTAACTCGGCGAGCTGTGTTTTAATAAATGCTCATGCACAAAGTTTATAACATCTGTCTAGGGGAAGTGAGCTAACAATTGTTAAGGGCCTCCATGTGATTACCGAACTAGGCTTGTGGTATCTATTGTCGTACAATCATGCTGGATATTAGAGGTGATCATCCTCATTTTAAGGATAAAAGAAATCTGACTCAGAATTTCAGGAACTTGCTCAAGATCATGCAACCAGTTGAGTTACAAAGTCAGGATTGTGAACCCAGATCCTTCTGATCCAAAACTTGTTCTTTCTACTCTACCATGATGACAGCTGTGGCTCCAAATGTTTGTGCTCCCAGTTGGTCCAGAAAAGAACCCAATTGGTTCTTCAATGTCTTTAGAATTAATGGCCTCTTTTTTTTTTGAGGAAGATTAGCCCTGGGCTACCATCTGTTGCCAATCTCCCTCTTTTTCTTTTTTCTCCCCAAAGCCCCAGTAGATAGTTGTATGTCATAGTTGTACATCCTTCTAGTTGCTCTATGTGGGACGCCACCTCAGTGTGGCTTGATGAACAGTGAGTAGGTCTGTGTCCAGGATCCGAACCGGCGAACCCCAGGCTGCTGAAGTGGAACATGCCAACTAAACTGCTACACCACCAGGCTGGACCCCCAATCCTCCTTTTTTTTTGCTGAGGAAGATTGGCCCTGGGCTAACATCCATGCCCATCTTCCTCTGCTTTATATGTGGGACACCTGCCACAGCATGACTTGATTACCGGTGCGTAGGTCTGTGCCTGGGATCCGAACCTGCTAACCCCGGGCCACCGAAGTGGAGCGTGTGAACTTAACCACTATACTGCCGGGCTGGCCCCAATGGCCTCTTCTTAAGAAGCAGATTAATACAACTATTTGTTAGGTTGTACTACCATATGGGCTTTATTTTCACATGGCTCAAAACTTGTAATCTTTTATGTGGAAGGGGTGGACCCATGAACATTCATTAGCTCTCCTGATGAAAGTCAACGTAAGCAGAAAGTGAGAGGTAGCAGATTTAGAATAACAGAGAGCCAAGAGACCTGGGTGAAAGCCTTTGTAGTTTAGTGGCCATATGACTAAGTCACCTAATTTCTCTAAGGCTCAATATTTTCCCATCTGTAAAATGGGAGGATCATGTCTTGCCTCTCTCACAAGGTTATGGGGAGGGTCAAAGGAGAGAAGGTAGAGGAAAATGTCTTGAAAGTCTAGAGTATCCTTTAAATTTAGAGTCATACTGTTGTTAATATAATGAGGAGACAAGGATTCAAGATAAAGTTATCCACCATCTTTGGTATCAGGGATGCTCTTTCTCTGCTTTGGTTTGTTTATGCTGTTGGAGATCAGGAACTCATGGAACGGTCAGTTAAGTGTATCTTTGGCAGATAAATTAATTGTTTGCAGGCACAGTGCCACCCCTCATAAATAATGACCATGGCACTGGGAGACGTTTGGGATTATGTGTGATCAGGAGAGAGAGATCCTGTGAAAAATGGTCAGGTTTGCTGGTGGTGATGGTGGGCAAGTAAACTATGTCAGACCAGGGAGCATCCAACTCTAGAGAAATGCTAGAGATCTGGGATGGGACCCACAAAATGGGAGAACAAGTCTGGGGGATCTGAAGTGCTCCCAGACAGGTGACATTTAGGGGTGCTCTGGTAACAAGCAAGGGAGACTCAGTCATGGGGAAATTCTACATCTTCTTCATGAAGGCATGACTCTAAACTTGAAATCTTCTTTATCACTTTTTTGGCTCTGTTTACCTGAATTTTCAATAAATGTTAGATATTGTAATTAAATTTTTATTATTTAAAAAATACTACATTTGAGGTACTGAGATAGGCATTACATGTGTATTACACCATTTAATCTTTGCAACAACCGTGACATTTTGGTGCTATTATTCCCATTTTGCAGAGGAAAGACTGAGGCCCAAGATGGTTAAATAACTCGCCAAGAGGACATAGTCAGTAAGTGGTAGAGCTGGGACTGGAACACTGGGCTGTCTGGGCTCAGGCCAGTCTTCTTCCATGCTCCCTGCTGCTGTGCTGTGGATGCCCAAGAGGTCATAGCTGTGGACACTGGATCCAGCCCTCACACAGCTCTGCGGGAGGCTCTTGGTATCTGAAGCTTCCCAGAATCTCATTTTCAGGGCTTCACAGGTGCCTGGAAGACTTGGCAATCTCTCTCAGATTGGTTGACCTGCATTATTTGTTAGTCCACCTCCCATCCTCCAATCCCCACTCTGTTCAAACTGAATTCCTTCTCATCCCTCAAACGTCCTGCACCTTTATGACCCTGGTCAGCTGTTTCTCACAGTGTGACTTGAGACCTACCTACTTGTTAAAGATGCAAACTCCAGATCCCCATGTTAGACCCACCAAACCCGAATCTGAGAGTGAGGCCCAGCAATCTGCATTTTAAGAAGCACCCCTCCACCCCCAAGTGATTCATCTGAACATGGAAGTGTGAGAACCACTGGCCCACCTTTGTACATGTGTTCTCCCTTCTTAGAATGCCCTGCTTGCGTTTCTAACTTTCTGCCTTTCCTACCATATGAATAACTTTAAGTGCTACCTCAGATGTCACCTCTTTTGTGACATTTTCTTGGTTCTACCTCAGAGTAGTTAGCAATCCCCGCTTTTGTTCTCCCTACCAATTTGTTTCTGCATCTATCAGAACACTTATTATCTTGTAGTGTACTTAGGCTATATCTCTGTCCTTCTCTCTACTGTGAGGTCTTTGAGAGCAGGGACTGTAGCCTATTTAATCTCATTCTTCTCCCCAGTGCCCAGCACAGTGCCTGACATCAAGTTGTACCCACCAAATGTTTGCTATAGAAAGACAGGATAAGACAGGCCTCAGTCCTAGAGGAACTTGGGAAGTGGGCAAGTACAAAAGCAGGGATCTAGTTATTCGCCCTGGGCATGAGGCTGGGGCCTTGGTCCATTCTAATGGGAAAGGCTAGCACTCAGCTTGTAAAACCAAGGAAAAAGTCACTGACGATCAGGCCCTGCTAGTTAACATCTTAGGACTCTTAAAATTCCTCATTGCTTGGGTGGAGAATTGTTCTCAGACTTACAAGTGGGGGTCATCTGTACCAAGTGATTTTCAAACGCTGGGGAAGAGCAGGGAGTCATGCAGGCCTTCGCTTTAGCTTCTATGGGTTACGTTTGGGATGGTAAATGCTCTGAGTCTGGATGTGAGAAGCCTTGGCAGTTGTTATCCAGTTGGGGGAGGGTTGTTTCAAATGTCGAGATATCACCAAGCTATTTTCATGGATGATTTGCTCTGGAAGCATAGGGAAGGTCCCTCAATCAAATTTTAGATAGAAGGTCAGAAGTTTTGTCATCCTACTGGTGTTTGTGACTCAAAGCCTTCAAAGAAACATCTGGGTTTTAACTAAAATTGCACAGCTGTGTGCGTACCTGACAGGAATCCTGATGGTTTCTACTGGACTATGAGCTTGTCAGACCTTGTGGCTTTGGTTTTCTGGCAGCTCCTTCCTTTGACCAGGACTAGGAGACTAGCCACTGAAATGGTGTCTGGATGGGGAGGAAAGTCAACTTATTTTCTTTTTTCAAACCTTACTTTTTATTTTTATTCAATCACTTCATTTCCAGAACCTTCTTTTTTTATTGTATTTACCACGTTATAAATTCACCTGTAGCAATTTAGATGAAGAAAAAGTAAGGTTTGGGATGTTTTTAAAAATTTTATTTTTGTTTACAGGGAACCATTAAAAAGAGAGGCTATTAAAGATTATTTTTGTCTCAGTCGAATTTCAACAACAAATGTTAGAAGTACCGGTGAACACCAGCATTCCCGTTTCTGGATAATTTGTTTCTGCCCTTGTTTGCCTGCACATGTTTTAAGACTTTCCAGGGTGATTGTTTCTATTTAAAGCACATCATCTGTGGAATTCTGAAATGCAAACCAGTTCTTTGAAATGTTTGATAAAGCTTAGTTCTTAATAACAGGAGGGTTTCAAGTGCCCTCATAGCCACTCGGCCATCTGTAAATAAATGAAGTTCAATGAGGAAAATAGCATAAGGAAGCCGTTTTGGTTACTATTTCCATTTTGTTCATGCACGTCATCAGATTTCAAGATGACAAATATAGAAAGAGTGTGAGAACACTTTTTAAAAAAAAAATATTGTATTTTGAAACTTGGATCTGAGTTCAAACACTCAATCTAAAGGAGACTTATGATTTAAATGTGAGTTATTTATTGTCTTTGTCAATTTCCAGAATTTAAATTTATGTTGGGATAAAGCAAATTCAGGGCTACATTTGAACAACAATGGGACACATTCTTCTTTTTGATTTACTTATTCTTCAAGTAGAGGCTCTTTCATTCTATGTTTGAGACTATGGGCACCAGTCCTGGATAGACATGGATATTAGAATCTCAGATTATTATTATATCCCGATGTCCCTTCCTGGATGGATGCTTGATCACTGGGTTGCATTTGTACCACCTGAAATGGAAGCGATTCTGATTTACAGCACTAAATGTGGCTGACTAAGCCAAACGGTGAACATTTCATTATTTCAGTTTTATGGGTTGTGTCTGAAGGGGTTTGGTTCAGAAAATGGAGCTCTGCTGAAAAGGAGAAAGTCTGGTCCCATGAGGCAGTAGGTATTGAGTCAGCAAATTATGGTATGTCCAGCCCAGAGTGTCAGGCAAATCATATGTTGCAGCTGCCAAAGTCATCCCACCCCATTGGCATGCACACACCTAAATATGCTCACCGGATACTCATAGACAGACAGACAGACAGGCAGGCAGGCAGACAGACAGATATGTAACATGAATTAGCAAAGTCCTACTAAAGAAGAGAAAGGGGTCTTGCCACACGGTGGAGTGAGGTTGTGACACGGAGCCCTGTGTTCTTTCCTTGCCTTCTCTTTCTCACATGCCTTTTCCCAGTGCCAATAGCAACACAGATTGTAAATGAAGAGTGAGGAGAAGGCAAAGTGTGAGTGTGTGTGGATCTGTGTGTGTGTGTCTTCCTCCACGATGGGGCTCTCAGAGCTTTATTCAATCTCTGGCACAATGCAGCCTCTGTAGAAAAGATATTAGGAACAAAAAACAAACTTGAAGATTCAGGAGCAGGCTGCCAGAATTATTAACGAAAACATTCAGATGATGCCATTAAAAACATATGGGGATTCTATAAAGCTCTGAAAAGAAAATGTTTAATTATGCGCTGTATGCAAAAGCCATCACGTTTAGATTAATACTAAGACTGAAGCTGCGTGGGGCTTAAGTAGTCCACAGTGATGCATCAATCTTTTTACTCCTTTAAAAATAATGTTTTTCTTTCGCTGATGACAAATACCTTTCAAACTGTTGAGATCATGCTGCTATAGTGATACATGGAGTTTAATGAAGTCCAAAGTCACTAACAAAAGTTTCCAAATTAACTTTTCAAGGTTCTTGAGTTAGATTTCTTTCCTTCCCTTTTCTCCCCTACAGTTCCCACTCACTTCCCGCCCCCCAGAGGAACTCCCCGCCCCGTCTCCAACACACAAAGGTTGCCTATGCCAGTGGGTTGGTTAGAAAGTTCCAGTTTTGAGGTTTCCCATTTTAAGACACTGTAATGATTCATTGCCCAACTTTTACGTGTTAATAGTTACAATGATTTTGATTTCCATTCTCAATAGCTCACAGAAGAAGCCTGAAGAAATACAGAACTCTTGTCTCTTTTTAATAAATACAGAGATGATTTTCTTTCATCTACATCTGATGTGTTTTAGGATCGCCACCATTTCTTTCAGGTCCTTGTAATCATTGTTTTATATGGCTTTGTCTGTGTGTGAAGAGTGCTACAATGAGAAAAAAATCAAACTTTGTAGCAAATTCGGCTTTCCAACAAGTATACTGGGTGTGCTCTCAGTAAATATAAGTCAAAATTGCGAAAAGTAGTTTGGCTTCAGTTCCCTGATTACTGCACTCACTTTTATATTCATGCAAGTTTAAGTATTGGAAAGGTAGATCTGTGGCTTCAAAAAATTAAAAAAAGTAGTGTACAGATGCAAAAAACATAATATAAGCAGGTTAAATATTTATTTGAAAATAAATCTTTGAAAAAATCTTTACTCATCTTAAGAAGGTCAGAATGTATTCTGCTGGTGCTCGTTCACTTTAGGGAATTTAATGGACTTAAGCGCTTGGGATTTTGATCCCCATTTATTGGACTAGGCTTCTTTAAGTAAACATGTGGCTTATGAATCAGTGGACAGATTTGTTGCTCACACTTGAATGTGTCAAAACGTTTTCTTAAGTGTCAGTCAGGCTCGCTGCAATAAAAATATAAAACTCCTCCCACCCCCTTCATGCCTGTCATTTTCTATATTACGTATATGATTGAAAATTACAAATTTCCCAGCCTGCAATTATTTTTAATAGAGGTGGCAGGCTCTCGGAACCTGACTGGCTTACTCAAATGCCTGTCTGGAAACAGCTCACTCACTGCCCAGGGTTGAGGTTTTTGGTTTCAGGTACATTGAACATGCGGGAGAGACTTCAAATTCCATCTGCTTCTTGATTCTGGAATCCCGAGTCAACCATTGTGTGTTTTCCTCCCGTGTATTTGTTTTTGTGTGAGAAAACTTTACTTCTGTTGGTTAATAGCCAGTTACTTTTTACAAAGAGCCACCTGTTTCTGAGTTTACACAGGATATGTTGGATTTATGTAATACAATAGGATCAATTTAATTATGCTTTTCCTTAAGTGCAATGCTACCTGGAATTACTTCACTAGCTGATACATGCTCACTCTTTGGAGACCAAAAAAAACCACACTAGCTCTGACTTAAGTTAGCTTTAAGGTACTTCATTACCCCAATTTCTGCTAATATGCATTAAAGGCTGTATACTTTCAGTATGAAAAAATGGCTGTTCTGAACTCCCCACAGTCCCTGTTATTTACAATGTCTCAAAGCTTTAGAATTACTACAAAAGATTTACTTATATAGCAGAACATGTAAAATTTAAAATCAATAAAGTATATAAATTTTGCTTGTCTCCTTGAATTGATTCCCTACTCTAATAGCTCAATACTGTAATTCTATATACTTTTTTATTTCCAATGTGATTACCCAATAATAATCTCTGGACTTTCTTGCCACAGCTCTGGAGAAGCTAGGAATTTCTGACTGCAATATTCTTCACAGACAGTTGTCCCAGGCAATTGTTACTCCTAGCGCCGCTTCTAAAAATGAATAAGACATGAGACGTATGTGTTTGGTTCTATGATATGAGAAACTCAATTAATTTCCTTTCATATGGTAAATATAACTGAGCATTTGATTTTGTTAGAGAATAGAGAAAGATTTGAATTTGGAATGTCTTAGCTGTTGTAGATTAATCCCACAATATTTGAAGTGTGAGAAGTGTGAGGTTCGGTTTTCTATAATTTTCCAAGAGTTCTCTGATGATAGCTTTGCTTGGAGTTAGAAAACAAGGCACATGCAAGAGGCAGCTAATGTTGGGAAGGTTCACTTTTCCTGGTGATACCCAATTTTTTATTCTGTAAGTGTATTCATAAGGATAAATTCTACCTCATTTCAGAACTTGGTAGTATTTTGCAGGGTGAAACAGAGGTCTCCTTAATAGATTTATTAAGATAGTCCTTGGCAAATTAAAGCACCGGAGGCAGGGAACAATTATTCCACTACTTACCCTTAAATTCACCAGCGTAGTTGTTTGCTTAAATCATGGTGGAATCTGGGTCCCAGCGCTAAAAGGGTTGAGCTGACCTTGGTTTCTTGAAATGCAAAATGTCGCCAAATCCAAACAGGTTGGTGTAATCTAAACTCGCTTTCATTTCTTAATGGCCACTCTCAGCCAGTAAAGAACACAGACAGATGACTGCTTACTTAGGCGTGAAAGCAGAAAAGAGTGTCCATGCTTACACGAGGTATTTTTGCTCGCTAAAGCAATGCTTTCTAGCCATCTCTTGAATTCTTCCCTCTCTTCTGTTTGTTCAGTGTAGTGATTGACAGACCCCCCTACAAAAAAACACCAGAGGATCTTAATTTGAATCCCAGCTCCTCTACTTTGCTTTGTAACCTTGTGCAATTCTTTAACTCAGTCTACACTCGTAAAGAGGGGATTAAGGACTTTGGTCCTACCTCACAGAGAAGTTGTAAAGTAAGCACAGTACAGTCTGCAGGACCCTGTGCACATTAAAAAATTCAGAATCCACATTCTCATATTCTCTTCTACCTGGGCTAATATTTAACTCCAAGACAGAAATTCCTCATGGATAGCTTTAGGGGTAAGATTACCAGATAAAAATACAGAATGCACAGTTAAATTTGAATTTCAAATAAACAGAGTATTTGTCGTTTATCTGAGATTCATATTTGACGGGGGGCCCTGAATTTTTATTTGCTAATCTGGCCCCCTTCCTTAGGGCTTCTGGCTGAAATATTTTCTTACCTTGTATAGATGACAGACTACAGAAGCTTGGGAAGGGGTATGCAGAGGCCCTTAAGTTTCCAATTTAATGACTAAGTACTTGGTCCAATGTGGTAGCTGCAAGTATCCGCTCATCTATTATGCAAATTTTTAGTACAGAACTCATTATTGGATTTGCAAAAGGGCCAATTAAGCCCCATTCTCCCTTCTCTCCAGAGGCAGACAGTCTCTCTTGGGGTTGGGGGGGATTACCTGCAGTGGTGAGTGTTGATGGCGAATTTCCTCAGGAACGCCATTGCTATGCACTGATCCTTCTTGAGGATTATTTTACCCCCATCCCACAGAACCAGGGTGGGAACTCTCGAGAAAGCTTGAGGCCTCTCTTCAGAGGACAGAGCCACTTCCCAGGACCCAGCACCCAGGTGTTTGTGTGGTCCCTGCCGGTGTTTTGCCTGGGCCTGCCTGGAAGAGCAAATTGCTTTTGGATGCTTTCCTGCTTAGTATATTCATCATCAAATTTTGCTTGTTAATTTTGTGTTAAAAAAAGATAAAAGAGCTCATCTAGGCAGATCTTAGTTTTAATTTTTCAAAGTGATTGCCGTTAAAAAATTATCTATAGGGGCCAGTCCCGTGGCTTAGCAGTTAAGTTTGCGTGCTCTGCTTCGGCGGCCCAGAGTTTTGCAGGTTCGGATCCCAGGCACGGACAGATGCACCACTTGTCAAGCCATACTGTGATGGCGTCCCATATAAAGCAGAGGAAGATGGGCACAGATGTTAGCCCAGGGCCAGTCTTCCTCAGAAAAAGAAGAGGATTGGCAACGGAGCTCAGGGCTAGTCTTCCTCACACACACACCCACACCCACAAATATATATATATATATATATATATATATATATAAAATTATCTATAATATGATGTCATACTTGTCTCCTGACATCTCTTATGTTGGGAAAGTCTTGAGAATACAGCTAATCAGGGTTTTCTACTGTTAAATCATCAAATGCTGGATCTGGCACCCAATACTGGATCTGTACAAGTGTGTAAAGGGGTGGGGTAATTTGCATACTTTAATTACAGAAAACACTCACTATTTCAGAGCATTATTTATAAAATCTGGCCCATCTAGGTAGTTTTCACACAATTTAGAAGAAGATTGATTACATTACCTAAACTTTCTTTTTAAATTTCTTCTGCCATAGTAGTTTATACCAACCACATCTATACTTTTTACTATTACCATACATTTTTCTCCTCGAAGTCACATCAATATGATCACATGTGATCTCTGAATGCCCAGGGCTAAGATGCCTGGAGATCCTAGAAGGAACTGATTTACTTTTGTGGGGTCACTTACCACACATTGACTCCAAAGCACAGTAGGTTTGGCCCCTGTAAACTCTGGCATTTGGGTTTAGTCTATCATAATATCAATAATGAGTCAGATTTTTGTTGTTAGTGCTGCCTGGTTGATT
This sequence comes from Tapirus indicus, assembly GCA_031878705.1. Lineage (NCBI taxonomy): Eukaryota > Metazoa > Chordata > Mammalia > Perissodactyla > Tapiridae > Tapirus > Tapirus indicus. Next base: position 45,352,179 of record CM062928.1, on the reverse strand, counting down.
CGAACCCTACTGGGTCTTTCTGTGCCATCCTCTAACCTTCTGGTGCTAGATCAGACAATACTCTGCTGCTATTCATAGGGTTTTCATGGCCAGTTTTTTTGGAAGTGGGTGGTTAGGTCCTTCCTTCTAGTCTGTCTTAGTCTGGAAGCTCCACCATGTCCCCCATGGGGACCCTGCTGGTATTTGAAATACCAGTGGCATCGCTTTCAGCATCACAGCAACACGCAGCCACCACAGTATGACAACTGACAGATGGTGGTGTGGTTCCCTGACTAGGAAACAAACTCAGTCCATGGTGGTGAGAGCGCCGAATCTTAACCACTAGACCACTAGGGCTGGCTAATAGGTCCGATACAGAATTCTTATGAACTCTGTGTACCCTCCAGAGGGCAATTTAGGGTCCCGACTGACATTTGGAATGTGGTGCCCCCAATTGCAGCTGACCCTTTGGTCCCTTAAGAAAATAAACTAGAGCTTCTTAAGGTCAGAGACTGTGATCTTACTCATCTTTGTATTATACAAATTTAGCAAATTTTTTTGAATGTTTGCTACAGGAAGCATAAAAATGAAGCTATGTGAGTTAGTTAGGGTGTAACTGTAACTTCCACTTGCCCCTGGAAATGCTAAAACTTTTACTTTCATGCCTTTCTTAAAACAAAGATATTAAGGTCCTATCTGGAGCTGTGTTTTTTAAACTTTAGTGTGCATCTAGATTCCTGGATCTCTTGCTAAAACACAGATTCCTGGTTTCTGATGCAGTAGGTCTAAGAAAGAGCCTGAGAATTTACATTTCTAACAAGCTTCTAGGTGTTGCCAATGCTACACTGGTCTGAACCACACATCCCAGAGCATTAACTTCCATACATCTGAAGACAGTAGGGTAGCTGGAGATGTGTGAGAACATTTTGGGAGACCAACTTAACCCACAAGAAAGGACTTATGGGTCTCCAAATGAAAAAGTGTATGCTCATGGGCTTTGTCTGGTTTTCTTTTTTGCTGAGGAAGATTTGCCCTGAGCTAACATCTGTTGCCAGTCTTCCTCTATTTTGTATATGGGTCGCTGCCACAGCATGGTTGCTGACGAGTGGTCTGTACCCGAACCGAACCTGGGCCGCCAATTAAGCTGAACTTAATCACTAGGCTGTGGAGACGGCCCCTTTCTCTGTTTTTTTTATCCTCAGAAATGGACACCCAAAAGTGGAGGAAGCCCTTCCTTTAGGACATGAGATTATCATGTTCAAATCACAGTGAGCATTTACTGTGCCCTTCCTCAGGGGCAGACATACAAAAATTATCAAGACACACACCCTGAGCTTGAGGAGTTCAAAGTGCAGTGTCTCAAAAACCGTTAGGGCAACAGGCAAAGTATGAGTTGTGAACAAAGAAGTAGTACTGCTGTTTTGGACCCTCTGACCCCAGGACTCTGGACCAGTCAGCCTAGGCCTTTGAGACTCACCCAATCTGTCCTGTCATAGTGGTCTTTGGTTCCCCCATCTCATCCTTCCAGCCCCACCTACCTTTCAGACTTAACCCCATGGGTATCTGTGATACTTACAAGTAATAACAATGCTCAATGTTATCCCTCCCATGTATGGAGCTTCGTCTATTGCCAGACCCTGTGTATATGTTTTAATTGTCACAGCGATCCCAAAAGTTGGGTGACTTTATTCCTACTGAACATATTAGTAAACTGAGGCTCAGAGAGATTAAGTGACTTGGCCGGAGTCACACACTGGGGTAGGTGGTAGAGCTGGGATTTAAAGCTTATTTTGCTGGATATCTAAGCCACTAAATCACATATTCCTTCCACTTTTTTACATAGCCAGTATTTTTTTAAAGTAAGATTTTAAATTTTTATAAAAATAGCTAGACAATTGGCCAATATAACCTTTTAGATACTGACCCATGTTCCTATTTAACAAAATAGAGGAAGGACAAAAGAACCAAAATGAGAAATGAGAGAGTTCTAGAACTTTTAGCAAATAATGGTATTTTGTGTTTGAAAACATATACTTACCAGAGTGCTTTTGTATCAGTGACCTGGCTTGGGTCTCAAAACCCTTCAAGGTAAGATCCATCTTAATATTGTTAGACAGGAAAGATTAGCCTCCACCCCATTTTTATGAGAAAATTGAGGCTTAGAGAGATTGTGGCTCAAGGAAGTGGTGGACCTGTGAGCAGAACTCAGACCCCCTTGGTGCCCACTTCACTGTGCTGGAAGGCCAAGGAAGGAGGAGGTTGGCAAGGGAACAGGGTTGGGGAGATGAGTATATTGGTCAAGACAAATGTTTGCAAAAGACAGAAACCCAATTCCAATTTTCTCAAAAAAGAAAATAAAGGCAGAGATTTTACTGGAGCAGGTAACTGAGAGGTTGGGGGCAGGTGCTGAACCCAGGGATTCGATGGCATCATTGTGGCTCAGACTCTGTCCATCTCCTCTGCTTTCCTCTATGTTGGCTTCATTCTCGGGTTGTCTCTCTTACTGTGATTCCAGAAAGCTCCCAGCTAGGAACAAGGAAAACTCTTCTTTTTCCCACTGCTTCCCATAAATGTCCTGAATCCAGACGTTGGCCTGACTTGGGTCACATGCCCAACCTCGACCCAATCGCTGTAGCCAAGGGACAAAATGATCCTATTGGCCAGGCCTGGGTCATATGCTCTCTTTTGGAGTCTGGTGTGAGAAAGGATGGAGCCAACCCGACCTGAGCAATAGGTTCGTGAGTGGGAGAGGGGAGATCATCTAAAGGAAAACAGCTGCTGTTACCAGAAGGACAGAGAATGGATGCTGGGCAGTGAAATATCATGAGCACCCACTTCAATGGGCAGTAGAAAGAAAAAGGGCAAAGTAGTCTCCCCAGGCTTTTGCTTTTTAAAGTCCAAATTGCCTTGGAGTGTTTCTCATTAACAGGTGGTTGGTGGGATGAGAAGCCATGCTGGTTTTCCCCCCCATCTTTTCTTGTGATGGGCTCTTCCTAAAAGTGGAGACTCTTCGAAGAGCCAGGCATTGAGTTGGGTGTTTTACTTGGTATCACAACCACACTGTTTTCTGTGTAGAAATACTTTGTATTCCTGACATTGGAGAGTAGGGATTTACCAGTTAATTGGTGACTGTATAGAGCACACAATTTGGTGTATTTAGATGGTCTCCATTCTGCCAGTGGTTCCATGTGAAAGTTCATGTGGGTTTGACATGTACCACATTCGATGTCTCAAGGGTTAAATGATTGAAGCCCTCACAAATCAGTAGCACATTATCAGTTTCCTCATCTGTAAAATGAAGGGCTGGATGAGATACATTCTAAGATTTATTCAAAGTCCAATGTAATATGATTCTATGATTTTAAGATTCAGGCCAGATCATTGCAATTGTTTTTAAAACTAGACAAACATTTTTCTACTTTTTTTTTTTTTTGGTGAGGGAGATTGTTACAGAGGTAACATCTGTGCCAATCTTCCTCTATTTTTTATATGTGGGATGCCGCCAGAGCATGGCTTGTTGAGCGGTGTGTAGGTCCACGCCTGGGATCTGAACCCATGAACCCCGGGCCACCAAAACAGAGCATATGGACTTAACCACTAGGCCACTGGGATGGCCCCTCTACTTTTCTTTTTAAGATGTGCCTTGATTCTACACTGAGAGAATTTGTTTTTAATCCTATTTATTTAAAAAATTTTTTAAAATTAGTTGTAGAAAGGAAACAGAAAAAAAGTCAAGACTTTGTCACTCTGGCTGTCAAGTTTAAGATGGAGCCATTCCTGGAGTTGCTATGAGGATGTCTATAAAATCCTCAAGGGAAAAAAAAAAACAGGAGAGAGTAGAATACACAGTAGATATGTATCTATGTATCTGGGCATTTGAATTTACGGAAGCTGGGTTGCCATTTCAACTTGGTGACCAGACTCAACAATGAGTCCAGTTGCCGGAATGGAGGTTAGGTCCAGAATCCCAGGCAAAATGACTTTAAACTTTATTTTAAAGAACATTCTCTTGGCAACTGGCATCTTATTGCTGCCCCCCTTACCCCCTCAGGAATCTAGGCTTCTTTAAATTAAATTGGAGGGCACTAGGACTACATTTGTCTGCTGTTTTCTTATCATAATTTTAATTAAATAGCTATGCATGATTTGATATTTAATGTCTTTTTTGTTGAAATGTAAACTCCTTGAGGGCAAGGGCTATTTCTGTGTTTTTTAACTGTTGAATCCTTAGTACCTAGCACAGAGCTTGACTGAATCAATGGATGGAAATCCTCAGGCTCACATTGGGCTCTCATTGTTTTGGGGATGTCCTTATGAGAAGCAGCTGCCATCCAACTGTGGCTTAGGGGTTCTTTTTCTGTAATGTTTTGAATATAGCAGTAACTCTAGAGTTCTTTATCGACCAGATTATTGAAAAACTTTGGGGTTCAGAGTGTGTTTTAGGCCCATTTGAAGAGAGAGAAAGAATATATTTATATAAGCCCTAGAAGACACTCCCTCCCCTGGATAACTATCCTGGACAAGCTAGCACTATCTTTTTTTTACCTTGTAGCCTAAAATGGCTACATGCTCAGGCATGTATTAGGTAAATCTTCACAAAATTCAGAGATACAATCTACTTAAAAGTAGTAGCAAAGATACCATGCTTGGATAAATCCATTGCCTTATAAACGGAACTAAAGGATCATGAATCCAAATATTGATAATTTCTGGTTGAAATTCAATGTCTGGGCAAGATTTCTGAGCTCCATTTCCTCACTATGCCAAATAGCTCATCTGGAAGTAGTCAGCCAAGATTTAAGAGGTGATAGTGCTCGCTTTACTCATTCAGTCCTTGGTCTCCCTGGAGCTTCCTGCCAGGGCAATGATGAGTGATAATTGCTTCTGGGTTTTTGTAGTGTGGTCCATGGTATTTTAGGTGTTCTCTTTGACCACTAACTGATTTCATCTAGAACATTATCCATGATGACAATTGGTTACTTTCAACTGACTTTGAGTTGATTGGTGACCTGAAGAGAAAGTTCCTATTGCTTGTTCCATGAAGGATATAACTTCCTACCATCCGTATAGACCCTTTTCATTTACCCACATGTTGCAGTATTTATTGTCTCTTGTTGCTTAGGTTTAAAAAAAATTCAGGTTATGATTTCAAATCCTTTACCTGATCAAAAGCAACTAGTGTCCAGATTTCTTCTATGAGTCTGCCCTTAAAGAATTGACCCAAGGAAAATGTTAATTCCCCAGGAAGATGTTTATATCTACCTGAGTTTGGAAATACAGATAAAAATGTTGCATACCCTTATGGTAAACAGATTATGGAAGAGGATTTGTAGCATATGATTTAGAGCTAGGTTCTGGAATCAGACAAACTCGGGCTGGACTCCGGGGCCTGCCACCTGTGGTTCTGACACCAAGGGTAAGATCTTTGACTGTCCTGAGTCTGTGAGTCAAGAGAAGGCTATGCTTCGCACAGGGGTGAGGTTACACAGGAAATGGTCCATAGATGTTACCTTAACAAAAAGATGGACTTTTATTGCAAAAATGTACAGATAACTAAAAGATCTTGAAAATGAGGTGGAAGGAATCAAGTATACTATTTATTGGTGTAAAAATCAGATATGATTGATGTAGGAGGAAAATAGAGTTGCATCTGAAACAGATTGCTTTTTTGTTTAATCATGCTCCTTTAGCTTTTGTTGAGGGTAAGTTTAAGTAATATCACATGAAGAAAATACACATTTGTAAAATGTGAAAATACACATTTTCTATAAAATAGTGTTAGAAGATACCCAATACCTTATTTCGAGTTTCTTGAACAACAATCCACAGAAGGCCCTTTTATTGGATAATGAGAATTATGTATAACCCATTTTTTTTTCTTTTCACCTTATTTTTCAAGAATTGAATACTAATTTGAGTGCTCAAATGGTAATGTCATACTAAGTTGTGTTTTTTGTACTTCTACATGAATTTCGGACTTCTGTTTGAATAGTTTTCGTGTTGATGTGTGTTTTGTCTTGAGATGCCTACATTCTTTTGGGAAGAAGGAAGTTAAATTATTTAAGAGCTGCCTCCTAGAGTTTGTATATAATATTTCGGGTTTTTTTTTTCCTCAAGCAAATACCAAAATTGGCATTTGAAAAATGCTTTGAACTCTTTCAGAGGAAAAGGACTATGTAATGTTAATATAATATATTTATTTTCGCAAGTACAAGTAAAGCTTGCAAGATATTCTTACAAAGAGAGTTCCCTCTGTCATGTGTGGTGGAATGAGAGACTTCTATGATGTTTGTTACTTTGTGCTATTTCAGTTTTTTCAAATTTTAAGCTATTGGGCTTAAATGATTAGGCCCATATGTACAAAGGATTTTATCTAAAAATGATGCCTAGTTTGACTATGGAAGCGAGTACCTCTTTACACAACCACATTCTCGTCTGGAGTATGAGCTTACACGGGGACCCAGGAGGCAGAGCGGTTTGATGGAAAAAAATCTCATGTTTTAGAGTCGGACAAACTAAAGTTCAGATCTCAACTCCATCACTTGCTAAATAGATGAGCCTTACTTTTCTCTTCTGTAAAATGGCGATAATAATATTTACACTATATGCCTATACTGAATATTTACTTTGTATCAGTCAGTGATGACTGCTATTTGCCTAGGCTGCTGGCCCTGTGGAAGTTGGCCAGCTCCCAGCTGCTCAGAAACTTGGGCAGACATAATGGAATGAGTGAGTTGGGATTGTCACAGGAGCATAAAACAGTATCATTCTTCAGGGTCTGGCCAATGGCAAAGTCCCCTATCAGATCCCTGTTTCTTTTTCCTCCTGCACTTTCCACGGGAGAGCTGCTCTGTGGTGGAACGGAAGGTGAGGTTGAATCTTTGGGCAGGAGCTTTACTCAGAGCTCCCTCCTGTCATTCTCCGAAGGCAACTGCTCTCCCAGTTGTGGGATGTGGGTGGAGCTGCTGCGGACAGCCCTGTTCTCCCTTTTTAAGGCAGAATTATCCATCACCGTATCTATTGGGATTTAAAAATGTTTTTGATTGCTCACCAGAGAGGTGGAAAATTATATTCCTTATTTCAATTTATTTTCTGAGCTGAATTATATATTATGGAAAAGTTGATTTAAAAATATACTGGCTCTCAGGTCTTTTAAAGGAATTGCTTTAAAGGATGGTACATAAGAGGCACCAAGATAATGGTCAAGCCCCTGCTGCGTTCTCTCATTTATTCACCCATCCCATGTACATTCATTGGGCATCTGCTGTGTGCTGGGTATTGTTCAAGGTGCTGAGGAGAGAAGAAGGACAGCACCTGGACCTATCCCACACACAATATATACATTTTTACAGTCAAATCTAACATTGTTTTAAATTAAAAGTTATCTTGCTTTGGATCCAGAAACCTGAATGGAAGGAAAGATTTTGGCACTCAAGTCTTCCTTGGTCAGTATGGGTTCAATTGCTTCTCCAACCGTCCTGATTCCTTTTTAGTGGGCGCTGAGGATTCCTGTTCATTTTGTGCCAGCCCTGGAAGCCCCTGCTTTCACAGGCTCTGGGAACCCTTTTCACATGCCAAACCCTTTAGTCACTCCCCAGGCCCCATCACCGCTGAATTAGGCACAATCAGCTTGGCAAGCTAAGTTATTTTGTAAAATGATATCTTTTCTTTGACTCTCTCCTTAAGAGCTATAGAATTTTTGGTTGTGTTAGTGGCTCTTTTCCTGTTTGGAAACGTTGCATTTTATGAAATCTTGTGGTAAGTTCCCCTGCACTTGAATTAAACAGCGTATTGACAGTGTACTAGGAATTTGGAAGCTCGCTTAAGCACCGAACTTTTGCACACTTGAAAATGTAAAGGTATGTACTAGATTACTGACATGGTTACCTTATGACCCTCTTAACTCCTTTCCCTCTAAAATTAGATTTTCTTGTTTGGGTTAGTAAAGCATGCGGTTGCAGACCCTCGTCGAGCTATTGTGAAATATTAGGTCTGTATTTCCGGAGGCGTTAGCCACTGGCTGTAACCCAATTCTGATGGGAGAGTGAGTTGTGCATATGACTGACGTTGCAAATGCAATGGAAGTAAAACAAGCCCCTGAAAGAAAGAGCAGGCAGTTATTTTTCAGTGGTGGGAAGAAGTTGCAGGTGTGCTTGATGTATTTAAAGCTCTTGATTATTGATCTTGTCCTAAGACTTACAAATAGAACCATTAATGTGTCAGTGTGACCCAGATAACAGATGATTATTGTCCATCTTTAAACTGTACTTAGCACTAAAATGTATATGTAATGCATGCAAAGAGGCCAGCTTTATCACACTTCCTTAAGGTTTTACAGGAAAGAATTCATTCTCTCATTCATTTTTCCCTTGCCCCTCCTCTCTCTCCCCCGCCTCCACTCCACATTTATTCCCTCTGCTAATTGATAGACATTCCAGCCACTAGCTGGCAGACATAACAAACACAAAATCTACAGTTCTACCATGGAAATATCTTAGAACACAACTTTTTTAACCTTCGGTAACTACTGCCTTCTGAACGATGTAGCTCATCACGGTGAGAGAAGCACGTTAAAGTACTGTAACACCTAGGGATTTTAGTTCAATTTCCCTGTAACCTCAATTTTACTACCATAAGTCAAGTTTGTCGTCAGAGAGCTCCATATTACACTTGATGGGTAGATTCATCTGCCTTCACTCTGTGCACGCGGTCGATGCTTGAGCAGCAAGGCAGTAATACATCTTTATTTAAGCCGAGTCTTGGATCTAGTCCCAAACGACATAATCTCCCATAAGCTGGGAAATCTGGTCTAGACCACAGAATGTTATGGGGCGCACACCTGTTCAGAAGACCGTAGTCAAAGGATAGTTAACAGCATTTCATTGTCATCCTGGGGGAACAAAGTAAGTCATGCTTGGCAGGAGTTAGACCTGGGCCTGGAGCTACTTGACATTTGTATATAACAAATTAGAATATTCAATAGGATTGTTGCAAGGAGTCTGTTTCTTAGGTAAGATTGAAGCACTGGTTTTTGTAGAGTGCTACTATCTGTGCCCAGACATAGTTAGGAGGCATTAGATGGAGAAACTAAGGTGGATGAATCAACTGTGGTTTGTAGTAATTCAGGCTTCTGGTGATGGAAGACTTGAAAATGGAGATGGCCATGAAGGAGGAAGTGGAAAAGAGTGACTGGGATGCTGTGGGGAAAGAATTGATAAGACTCAGTGATTTCACCAAGCTAGTCCATTCATTCATTGATTCTTCTATTTTTTTGCTCATGTATCTATACATCAGATATTAATAAGTGCCTACAATGTTCTAGATACTGTGGCAGGCACTTTGGACAAACTAGTTAACAAGATATGGTTCCTCACTATGGGGAAGTAGTAGGGCTAAGAAGACTCTCAAAAGTAAAAATTAGGGATCAGGAGAATGGTGTTTCAACCATTCAAGATGGGAGGATGGGGAGGGAAATCCTGGAAGTGATTGTTCTTAGATTTACTGTGTTTGAGTTGACTTTGTGGTGTGGATGGATCTCACAGAGATGAGGAAGAAAGAGAGGTGAAGAGTTAGGACAAAATTCACTTACACACAGATGGCAAGAAATTGGAACTCTAGGGCCAGATGAGCTTCTTGGGGGAGTGACTAAGCAGTAGGCCTGAAAGTGAGTCTTTGTGGCATAGGGCACGGGTGCGGCAGGGCAGTGTAGGTGACGAGGAATGTAGGTGATGAGCTAGAGACCAAAGGAGACCATTTGGACAAAACAGTGTGAACCTGAAAAACTGATTTTGACAAAGTTGTTAGAAATACACCTGGAACTCATTTCCACAAGGTGTGCATTTAGGGAGCAAGCCCGCTGGACAGAAGCAGCTAATTGGACTCAGATAAGAAAATGATATGGACCTGGCACAGTAAAAGTCTTGATACTGTAGAAGAACCAAATGGAGCCCAAGTGCTTACAGAAATTATCTACTGAGTGCTTTTGTGTGCACTATGGAAATTCTGGGACTTAGAGAAGTGTGTCCAGAGAAGAACATTTAAAGCAATTTATGTGTCAGAAGATAGGAACCTATAATGTGAAAAGAACGTAAGTTATTTAGTTAGGAGAGAAGGCTGAAGGAACAAAATGAATGTTATTAAACAGATGTCTAGTAACTAGATGCCAGCCTCCATAAGAATGCTAAAAAAAAAAAGTGTTTACTTCCAAAGAACCCCACACCAGGCATGGGAGATTTTTGTTCTAGCCTTGCCACCAGTGTGCTGTAAGATCTACTTATATTAAATAATTCAACCTCACTGGGCCACTCTCTTCCTATTTGTAAAGTATAGAGACCTGCAGATGATCACTGAGGCCATTTTTAGCCTAAAAAATTGATGCGGTATAACTTTAATTACTGTTGTAACCTATTAAAATTCAAAGATACCCAAGTCTGATTGATTTGAATGAAAGTCTGATGTGATGCCTACAAATCTAGTACATAAACTGAATCTGAAGAGCACTTCGCTTAAGAAAAATCTGCTAATTGACCCTAACATAAAAGTATTTAAAAAATAATGATTGAAAAAAAATCAGGTTATGTATACTAGTTAAAATTTGCTTGTCATCTTTGAAACAGATCGCCATTTTAACTGGGGTTCATTTTTTAATGCTTGAATTTGTTTTTCTTGATTCAGTGGCAAAGGGTGACTACTGCTTTCCTGCTCAAGGTTTTTCCCAACACCTTTGCCACAGTCTGCCCTCAGAAGATTTCAGATAACAAGCAGCACGGAGCTGGCCCTCTAAACGTGGCCCCTTCTCCCTGCCACAGTGCTTAGCAGATTGAATGAAAATGTGTCCGCAGAGATTAGATATTCCAGTGACCGCAGTGCATTTTTCTGCTGGAAAGCTATCTCCCGAATCAGCCCTCTACCTCTGGTTTATCGGGAGGGGAGGAGAGTACAGACAGATAACATCCTTGCGATGTGACCCTGACCTTTGTCAACCTTTGTTAAGACTTCATCTGAAGTCAGGCCTAATGTTTGTAAACAGGATGTAATTAAGGCTGGGAACTGACAGGGTCTGACATTAAGACAATGCAGAGCTGGCAGGGAATGGTCTGTCAGATGTCAGCTTGCATTGTGTTCTAAGTGCCTTCATAATAATTAGTGTCCTCTGTCTGAAGGAAGTTCACTCAACTTGGATTAATCTGTCACAGCGTGGAGGCCATCCTTGGGAGGGCAAGTGTTTCCTCTGATAAACCTTAGAACAAGTATGAGAAAAAAGCAAAGAGACTCAAAAGAAACTGTGAAAGTCAAGACTGCTGGTGACAGGTGCTGCCTGAAAATTAGAAACAGGAAGTAGGGGGAAAAGAGCTCCCCTTCCACATCCCAATCACTAAGTGAGTGCGAGTTCACAGTGAGCAGAATTGGCTACAGCCATCCTAGACCTGCTGGTCTCGATGCAGAGTAGACATGGGAAGATGAGTGGTCAAAGAGCCCGTGCATAAACACATTGTTTGGCATTTGCCCTTAACTAGCACAAGAGCATGTCAGAGATTGCCCACACCCTGTAAGAGGATTTAGGCTTAATGTGTAATTGATCCAAAGAGGCTGAATCTGCTTTCTGTGATTAGAAGACATCTGTTGAGTGTCTTCTGGTAGTTGGTGTGGTACAAAGTGAGTCTAGGGATGTTGTACCTGTCTTCCTGACTTTCTAACCAAGGCAGAGGAACCTGATCCCAATAGGGTGCTGTCAATAGCCTTTTGAGTCTGCTTGGACTCTTCCTGAATCTCAAAAGACATCATAGAGAGCAGGGACTCAAATGGAAACTTGTACACCAATGTTCATAGCAGCAGCATTAACAATAGCTAAAAGGTGGAAACAACCTAAATGCCCATCAACAGATGAATGGATAAACAAAATGTAGTATATCCACACAATGGAATATTATTCAACCTTAAAAAGGAAGGAAATTCTAATATGTGCCACAACATGGATGAAACTTAAAAACATTATGCTAAGTGACACAAACGGACAAATAATGTATGATTCCACTTGCATGAGATACATAGAATAGGCAAATGCAAAGAGACAGAAAGTAGATTGCTGGTCACCAGGAGCTAAGGGAAGAAGGAAACGGGGAGTTTAATGTAGTTAAAAAGTAGTCATAAAAAATAGACTCTTCAAGCTAGATGGGTCTTCAGGGCTTCTCTACTTCAATCATCACATCAGGGAAATGACAGGATCTACCCAGGGTCATGCCAGGAGCTGGTGGTAGAGCCTGCTCCTAACAAATGGGCCATTCACTTTGTTTTTTTGCACTGAGGAAGATTTGCCGTGAGCTAACATCCGCTGCCAATCTTCCTCTTTTTGTGTGTGGGCTGCCACCACAGCATGGCCACTGACAGACAAGTGGTGTAGGTCTGCACCTAGGAATTGAACCCAGGCGACTGAAGGGGAGAGAGCTGAACTTAACCAGTAAGTCCCCATGGGGCTGGCCTGTACAAATGGGCCATTTACTTTTTAATACCAAGTTCTATTCTTGCATAGGTGACCCTTTGCTACTCAGCCTTTGGGGGAAGATGAAGCCTTGAGGCACATAAATAATAGTTCTCTTTGGCATTTATCTGAGTGTGAATTTAGTGACTATTTGTATTTATTTTGCAATTTTAAAGGCCTGTGTTTGCATAAGACTCTTCCAGGTCTCTTTCAACTTCACAGCTTGATATTTCCATGATTGTATATAGGCGAGATGGCTATAGGTTCAAGTTTATTTTGTAACTAAAAATAAGACTAATATCCTTTACCTCAGGCATTGAATTTTCCATTGGGTTCAGTTACAGTTTTAAAAGCTTCCTGATTATCAGTGGGAAATAAAAAAAGCCATATAACAGTTCCCAGTCGAAGAATGGCCAGAAAAGAATATTACATCAAAGAGGCAACAACATTGCATATGTTCCTTAGGAAAGTACTTATTTTAGGAAAAAATAATTTAATTTCATTATTTTTCTAGTTCCATGGCTTTCTTAAATCATAAGATGGTGCTGCTCATATGAAGTTTCCCCTTAGGTTTATCTTAAATAAGGTCACCAACTTATTTACAGGATTGACAGACCAGGTACAGGGAGTCAGGAAAATGTGTGTGTTTGTGTGTGTGTGTGTGTGTGTATGCGTGTGTATGTGCTCTTCTTTGCTCATTAACATCCTGAGGAAAATTTTCAGGAACTTAAACCTGAGAAAATAATTGTCTGTCTTCATTTTGCCCTCTCACCTTTCTATTAATGCAAATTCCTCTTTGGGTCATTCATTGATTCACTGTGCCCCACCCCACCCCCATGTCAGATTTTACGGTAAAGTAATTAATGGCATGTACACAGTGATGAAGTATAGGGGTGGCAGAAAATGGGGAACCCTCAACAAAATAATTCCGGGGTTGTTTTCTGCTGGTCTTCCTGCTATATTTGAAAGTATACAGAGGACTGAATGGGGAGGGACCCTTCTTGAATTGCATGCACATTATATCACCAGCATCCAACATTCCTTAGGAACAACTATCATTTACTGAACACCTACTATATTCAAAATATTATTACATTTATTTTTTGCAATATTTCCTTAAAAGAGTTGTTTTCTCCATGGATTAAACCAAGATTTAAGAGGCAAAATAACTCTTCCATGCGTACTCGTTAAGAAACAGTAGAGTTGAGATTTAAACTAAGATTGGACTCTGCTCTTTCCACAATGGTAGGCCATTTGTTCTTGGATATAAGCGAAGAGAAGGGTAGAAGAAAACTCTATAGGACTTCTTTTTTCCTTCCCTACTCCTTCTTTCTGAAAGCAGACACCTTAATGCAGGAAAGTTAATTTAGGACTCAATTGATGAATCCCCTAGTAGGAGGGAGGGCTATGTGACTTTAAGTAGATCTGCATGGAGGCAAGTAGGGGGTACCAGTCTCCATCAGCCTGATGTCAACAGTGTTTTCAAAGAAAAGATAAGGACTATCAAATTAAGCTAACAATAGGTTATTTTTCATTAGCCTGAATTAAATTACCCATTTACATACATGTGTTTGTAGGCATATCCTGAAGACTATCATTAGTTTAGGAGAGAGAGAAGTTTGCGTCAGTGGCTGATAAGGGGATAGATCTTTTCAGAAGCACCATTTGAGCCGAAGTGATAAACCATTTTGTTCAGGATGACTAGTGCTAATGCTTACCCAATGCGTAGGGTAGATATTTGACCAACAGTCTGTATCACTGGCGTTGTGATTGAGACACATTTTTTTATATTATCCAGACAACAAAGAGATACGTGTTTCTCATGATTAGTGAAGAGAGCAGTTATTTCCTCCTTGATGAAAGACTAGACTTAAATATTGTGTGAGACCCATGAGGGACAGTTAAGTGGAAGCACATGCAAATTTTAAAAACAAATGGCTTTCCAGCTACCACAACCTAGAAGAGGGAGAAGAAAAGAGAGGGTGGGTGCACACACTGTCCACAGTTGGAGATATACGAGCCAGACTGGGACCAGGTAACCCCACTTAACCTAGGGAACCTTCTTAACGAAATGTAGTATTATCCTTCCAGGGAGTATCCCCCACCCCCCAAGGATAGCTGTCATTTGTGGCTGTTAGATGAAAGAGGAAAAGACAGAGAAGCATCTTACAGAATTAACTTTGATGCCCTAAACACATTTGTTTTTGGCATGTAAATATATAACTCCTGGAAGAAAAAAACAAAGCAGAGCATATAAGGCTTTTTTAAGATAGGTAAATCATTTTCTTTTTAAATGAAATTCAGCTTGACTGCATGAAATATGAACAGTAATTAAATGCACAGTCTGTGGGCCTTCCATACTTTAAAGCGCTTTCTTAAAAAAAAAAAAAGAGTACTCACCTCAGACAGGCCAATTACCCAAGAATGATGAAGTCAAGAGGAAAGTCGCTAAATTTCTTTACTTGAGTGATCACAACCCCAGTCCGTGATTAGTCCCCACGGCACCAGCGGGGATGTGGTGGGGACACTCACATTGGAAGACTTCAAATAGTCATTTCCTTGGTTAAAATAAAATCTGACTGCACTAAATAGACAGTTTTTAATCTCAATTGGACATCTGAAGATTTCTCAAGCTGTTGTTGGCTGCGGCAGAAACAAATTTTTCTGCTTTGTTGATTAAACCAGTGGTTTCCACCATTGCTTATCGGCCTGCAACGAGCTGTTCTTTTTAATTAAAAGTGAGCCACCACGAGAGAGCAATTAACAGCTAGTAATTACTGTGCTCTTCAGAACGGCAACATTTTGCCTTTCATTCCAATTATATAATGGACAAGTGGCTTTTTGATCTTCAAATTAGTGAGCTCTTGTCCTCCTTGTTTGGAGGCAGAATTGGCAGGTTAATGATGGCCTGTGGGGGCACTCTTTCCTCTGACTGATGGGAGGCGAGAAAACACTGGGAAAGAAGGCGACGGACGAGAGAGGCTTCAAGAACCGCAGTTCCATCTTCATGATAAAGACGGAGAAAGAGCCCTTGTTTTCAGAAGGTTTTGATGAAGAGGAAAAACAGGCTTACATGGGGACTCTAAAGAGCATCACGGGCTTCTCTTTCCTCCTATCCTCCGGCCAAAGGTGACCACGTTTTAAAACACGGAAAGGTGGAATTAGACTATGTGATGCTTCGGTATGCCTTTGATAAGGGCGTGAAATATTACATGTTGGCAAAAAACCCTTGCTCTAGGTTTAGGGAAAGATTTGGACTTTATTTATATTTAACTACTATGAGAATTCCAGGGTATCATATCCTTTGGATACAATGGAATCTTATCTTAATTGATAATTTATTTCCAGATCTGGAATGAACACTGAAGTTATAAATAGAGGAAGTTAGACGTTTTTGTTTTCCTGTATCTAATCTCTGCTTTTCGTTTAACAGCATTGAGGGAGCTCTACTATATTACAAAACACTCATTGGCCAATTGCTCCCCACACTTCTCCCTTTCGAGTATAGCCTCCCTTTTGGACCAGTTACTAGCTGCAGATGCAAAAATGCAGGTGCAGTCAGCCAACTATGCTTCAATGTCTTACGTATATGTTCATGTTGAGAGTGTGATAGTTGTGGCAATTTTGTGGCCAGAAATCACTCTGTGGGGTTCCTTTAAACAATGTAAGTATAAATATAAATATCATGAAACCTGTGATTTCTTGATACACAAAATCACATCCCACCCTTAAGAGGCAGAATTGACAAACTTCTGCCTCATCATTCACTTGCCATTGCCACCTTTGATAGGTTCCCACAAATCTTCTCCAGGCAGCCAGGCTGGTTGGTGATGGGGACAATTTTGCTGGGTATGGACTGAAAACAAATGATGCATCTGAAAGGAATTTGAGTTTGTGAGTGTGGAATCTGACTTATGAGCTCTTTTCAACAATGTAACATGAAAATAACATGTGATGGAATTATACTATGTGCACATAATAACCATTGACTTAGTCTCTCAAGATATTTGAAAAGGCTTTCTTTATGAGGAATATAGCAATGAAAAAATCAAATAAGAAAACAAATTACCCTCACATATGTTTAAATTTCACCACAGAACATCTTCATTAAACACTTTACTGATAGAATTCTTGGTTGCTTGATTGTAGCATCCTTGTGGAGACAGAGCCCTGGTTGCTTGATTGTAGCATCCTTGTGGAGACAGAGCCCCAGTTGAAGTGACTATAATCTAGGAAGGTTGAATCTCCCCCACTAAACACCAAGTCTGGGCAACACCTCCTTTAGATGGTTCAGTCATTCCATAAGGAAAAAAAAACACAACTTTTTTTTGAGAGCTACTGTGACTTTTTCCCAGAAAAGGCCATTATTGAACCATCTTGAGCAGAGTGTGCATTTTGACCTATTTTCAGAGATGGTGGTAAGCTTAAGTCTGTTGGTAACTTGTGGAATTCATTTTTAGGGTGGCTAGACATGAGTTGAGGTTCACTAAATGGCTTGAGACAGACTTTTACATATTGAAACAATTGATGCTATTACAAGAACGATATTCACCACCATGCCTCATTAGCACTGCGGCCTACGTTACAGCACTACTAGATGATGTTTTGAAATCACACACTTCTTCTTGCCAATACAAATACCATATACTTTGCCCGTGAACTAAAGTTTTGGATCCAGATGGAAAAAATAAGCTTAGGTGTGTCTCTTTTTTTCTTAACTGCTAAAGGTTTTAAAGAAATATTCCACATCACAACCATTTTGCATTCAATATTGGGTTATGCTGTATTTGTGAAGGATGGTATATTGAGTTTGAGATGTACATCTGTTAAAATGGACATTTTGATTGATATAAGTTAAACTTCTTAGAGAGAAACGTAGCAGGAAGGCAAAGAAATCCAGGAGAGAAAGTGAAGGTCCCTTTCTACTTGTAAACCTAAAAGAAAGATTTCTGGAGTTTTTCAAAATGCAAGCCTTTTCTGGCTCACATTGTTGCAGAAAATGGAGGTAAATGTTTTCTTTTCCATCATTGTACAAGTATTCAGGTTCTCTAACATATGTATCTTGTGATTTTCCAAATTCTGAATATAAATTTAGTTTTTTGTAGATTTTGATTTATGCACTGCTAGTTATTACAGAGTCTATGATATTACCAATCTTTTCTTTGTCTAAGCCTTTGGAAATTGAAGGGAAAGACTGTCTTTTGACATCTCTCTTCAGTGTTTCTAGGAGGGTATATATTCTGATGGAGAGAATATGGGCTTCAGTTGTAGTTTTATCATTTTTCAGTTATGTTAACTTGGGCAAGTTACCTAACATCGCCAAGTCCCAGTTCCCTCATTTTAAAGGGAGGTATTGGTACTGACACTGCAATGCCATTGTGAGGATTTAATAACATTATATATATATATGTAAAGTGGCCAATGAATTGCCTTGCCCATGGTAGGTACTTGAAAAATGATGGCCATTATTGTTGCTAGTGTTCTCAATTCACTTAATTTGTAGCATCTTTTTGCTTTCTTTTATATGTGAATCCAGGAAAGAAGCATTTGGGAAAGTCAGTCAGTCAACAGTAGGCATTGATAACCCAAGATTTGAAGTACATGGTATGATAGAAGGTTTTCCTTATAAGAATCTGAAAATATTGCTGAAGGAAGTAGATTTTTATACATTTCATTTTAGACATTTCTCTAAAAGTTCTATGAGCACACTTATGGCTATCCAAAATTAGATTATCCTTTATTTTTTTTTTCCTGAAGGAAAATCATTATTTCTATAATGATTTTAAACTTAAAGGCCATTTCACCATTGGAAAATCAATCTCCATTTATAAACGTGTTGTATGATTACCTTTATCTTTGTGGCAGAGTAGAAAGAACACTGGATTAGGACTCAGGAGGCTACCACTCTCTCTCTTGTTGAGCAACCCTGGGAAAATCACTTAACATTTCTGCATTTCAGATGCTTCATGCATAAAATAGTATTTCAGGGTTCTCTGGTTGCATGCAACAGAAACTGTCTCTGATTAATTTAGGCAAAAAAAAATTTATTGGAATGGTGTGGGAAGCACACAGAATTGAAGCAGGGCTGGAAAACCAGGAAATGGGAGAGTAGTCAAACCATCTTCAGAGGGTTGGAGAATCCCCATATGTCGTGCAGCAGGAAGAATCTGATTTGGATTCCACTGAATCCAAAGAGTCTGATTTGGATTCCACCACTGAAATGAAAGTCTCTAAATATTTCTAGTGTCTTTGTTCCTCTGCTCAAGATTCAGATTCACAGGAAGGACCTCAAAGATTGGTGTAACTTGGCTAACGTGCAAACTTCCAGGAAAGCGACAGACTTCTGATTCCAGTTCCATGTCTATGTCTAGCGGGTAAAAGGTAAACCCTCAGAAAGAAATCAGAACACTCTAGGAAAGAAAAGTAGATCCTGGGGTGTAAGAAAACAACAGATCAACTACACTGAGGATCGTAAATGATGCTGCTTTTCCTGTAATTTGTGAATATTACATTATGTGTCATGTGGTGATGCTCAATAAAGTCTAATGCACGGGGTAGTATTATTGTCCAGTATAATCAGTTGATACAGACCTTGAATTTGGTGTAAGCAATCATCTTGTGTAGTTACTTCTGGATGGCATTATATCCTTAAACATGATTATACATTAAAAAATAAAAGCTTGAGTATAATTACGGAAATCAACCACTCTAATTAAAATCTTGAATTTATTCTCTACTTGAGGATCAGAGAAACTCCAGCTAACCATAGTGGGAGCTAAGGTATCCATCAAAAATCAATAAATTCTTTGTTAGATTTTAAACAATGAAATTTGGTAAATGACCATCCTGGTCATTAAAAATCTTGTCCGCGGCATAGGTGGGAATGGTTTCATGTTGTTAATAATAGACTTGCTTCTTGAACCAGATACAGTAACAGGAATTTGTAGAAATGGCACTTAAAGTGTTTTATTTGCAATGACCAAATGAGTATTCCAGAGTGAGTAAAAACATGGCCTTCAATAAGAGACTTTTCTGTTTCTGTTGTTGTTTTTAATTTGTGAGGATAAACATATTAAGTAGAACATCATTGCATTTTGAGTGTAAAATGTTTTCAGTAATTTATTAGGAAATTCAGTAGCCATGTTTTTCACTCGTTTTTTCTTTTCTTTTAAATTCAGGTGTCTCTTTTCTGGTCTTTAGCCCTAGTGTATAATAAAATAAAAATGAGATATAGGAAATAGGAAGTCTTTTAGTGTTCATTACATTATACAGAGTTATGCAGAATGGAATGATTAATATGCTTGACTCAACCTAGGCATGTATAGTCAAACTCTAAGCAAACCTCCCGATTACTCAGTTGTGATTGGAAATTAGAGAATGATACTTCTGAGTGAGTGTTTTATTGAATCAAGAGGGACCTAATTGTGGAGGTACTTTAATCTAGGTCTTAACAGAAAGAGAAGTAAGTTTATTCCTGAAGATTCCACGGACAAATGCACTGATTTTATAGAAGTTTGGAAAATGATCAAATTTAACTGAATTTCTGTTTTGATTAAGAATAAATTGATTTTCCTTGGACTATTACAAATTTTCTTTAGTCCCATTGGGACTTTACTGTTTTAACTACTGTTTTGATGTGTGAGCAGAAGAGATTAGTGTATAAAATCAGATTTAGCCCTGGTTTTTTATAAGCAACGTGTTGTATAATCTCACATTATGCTACATGTTGACTTTTGGTTAGGTGGATAATTAAACCTAATATCCACTCAATTAAAACTGCTTCTGAATTGGATGAATTACAAAGGATTTTGGAAGCCGTCTTTAAAATTATATAATTGCTTATTAATTGAATCTTTATAAAGGTGAATTCATGTGGAAATTTTAAAACATTTGTTTTGCCTGATGATAAAGCAACACAAAATAATACATGCTGACTGTAGAAAATATTAAGAAGTTTAGAAAAGAGAATGTCACCCATAATCATGTCACTCAGAAACAAGTACCATTATTATTTTAAAGTATTCAAAATTCTAATTTGAATTGATTTTCTTTCTATATATCTATTTCTTAAATATAATGTTATCTAAATCTATCTAGATATGAACAGATCTCATTTGTATACTTGATTCGGAAGCTGAATAATTAATAAATGATTGAAAATTTTGAAACGACTTCATACTTAGAAAAGATAGACGAGTTGTGTACCCATTAGGTTGCCTAATCGACTGCTATCATGGAGTACGTAGCCAAATGTTAGCACACGCTTTTACCATGTGGTGTTTTATCCAGTTTTATTTCACTTTCACATATGTCTTCTAACAGCTTCCACCGGGAGGCTTTTATGATCTAATAAGTAGGCTTTTCCTAATATTTTTATTCAGTTATTTGAAGCCTCATTATTTTATCCTACTGTCAAATTATTAAATATTATTTTAAAAGCTATAAAATGTGAGTGATTAAATACAGTGCTGTCTGATTTGGAAATTCCACACTGTTCCCATTACTGACTGTAAAGCAAGATCTGTAGATTTAACAAGATGTTTTTTGTGACTTCTGGAGATAATAAACAGGGCTAGAACATCATAGGGAAAAGAACCTTAGAAAATGTTACCAACTCTATATTCTTGTTTTTGCTTTTCCTTTTGGCTACCCTTTACTTAACACACATTATAATTTTTTATTTTTCTAAAAATGTCTCTAGTTTGTATTGCTAATCTCCTTTCATGGAAGATAAGGACTTCAATACCTTTTAGAATGTCCTTCTGATGTCTCTCATGCCCTAGCCCTCGATTCCCGTCTCCCTTATTATTTCCTAAAGTTTTAGTTTTGTTTCTTTTTAAGCAGTCAATACTTTATATATTTTAGCATATTTTGCTGACTTATTTGCTCACCATTGTTCCTTGCATCTCTTTTTTCCTCCCACCCCCATAGGTTGAAGTATATAGTTTAATACTTCTTTCAGCAATAATTCATGAGTAGTTAGCTTTTTCAGTTCTTGTAAGTCTGGAAATATCTTTCTTATGTCTTCTCTCTTCAGTGACAGTTTGATTGGATATGGATTCTGGTTCCATATCCAAGTTATTTTTTCTTGACACTTTGAAGATACTTTTCCATTCTTGTTTAGCAGCTCTGGTTGTTGAGGAGACAGTTCTGTCATCCTGATTATTCTTCTTTGTGGGTAATCTTGTCTTTTCCTCTCTGAAAGCTTTTAAGATTTTTCTCTTTGTTCTTGATCTTTTGAAGTTTTACTACAATGTCTCTGGGCTTGGATTTTTCTTTTTTGATACTGTGTGTGACTCTTTCAGGTGCCCATGTCTTTTTTGATTCTAAGAAACTTTCAGTCATGATTTCGTCAAATATTGCCTCTCTTCTGTTCTCTTTCTGCTATATATACATATAAATATATATTTATATATTCATATATATATCACATCTCTTAATTTCTCTTTATTTCACTCTCTTTATCTCTTTACATTCTATGAGATTTGTTCAGTTCCACCATCAAGTTCACTAATTTTCTCTTCAGCTCAATCTAGTTTACTCTTCAGCCCATATATTGGATTTTTTTATTTCATATTTCTCCATTTCAAGATTTCCAATTGATTCTTTTTCACAAATATTGTTCTGTTTCATAACCAGGCTTGTGTTTCATTGGTGCCAATCCTTCTTTTCTTTTCTGAGAATTTTAGACATCATTATTTAAAAGTTCTTTTCAGATTGCTTGGTTATTCCTATTTCTTTGTATAAGTTCTTCCTTCTATTGAGCTTATTGACTGTTTTTTACAGAGCTGATTTTCTTTTGTGAATTTATTTTTTTAAAGCTCATCTTGCATGGGAATTTTCTTCAACACATTCCTCCCTGTACAGCAATTCAGCAGTTGCCCCAGTTACCCCGGGTCTTTGGATCGTGTGCATAAAATGATTCTACCCTCTGTTCAGAGGCTGGGAATGCAGCTATAACTCTGGCTTCATGGAGGGTGCTTGGTTCACGTGTAGGGCATGTTCAGGCCATTTCCCACGTGAGCACTAAAACACAATCCTTACCATTCATTTTTGGGTATACAGACAAAGACCCCTTATTGTTGTAGATTTCCTTTTCTTTTATGGGCCATGGAAAATTTTTGAACAAGATTGCACTTTCAAACATTTTAAAAATAGCTCTCCATTATTTCTCATTATTTGAACAGAGGCAGTTTTGGCATGTACATACACTGCCATTTTGGTCTGTTATCTTTCATGGGATTACAAAATAAATTTTATTTTGCATAGACATTTTTCACTAACATTTTAACAAATCTTCTTTATTAATTCAGGATATGATATGTTCAAACTACATTTAACTGAAATGAAAGAAATAGTTGAGAACATTGGGACAAATTGTGTATTTTGTCACCCTGAACTTCAAACCTCTTTAGATTAAACATTCATGAAGAAGAATCAATAGAACATTTATAATATCTTAAGGAATAGAAATAAAGGGTATATTCAGGTGAAGTCTGAAGGAGTTTTTAAAAATCTAGAGAAGAGAAGATGTAAAATAGTAACTCCTTTTTTCCAGCTGACTTACCAGTCATGATTCAAATATTTTTGAGGCCACAAACAGAATATATGGGGGAACCTTGACTTAAGACACAAAACTTCCCCTTTGGGCTTTATTCAGTAAATAGCAAGTTAGTTACTAAAGCCTGCATATGGAATTTTTGTACTCATTCATTCAACAAACACATTGGCCTAGATGAGTTGAAGTTGAACTTTATTTAGACATAATGGGGAGCCATTGGAATGTCTGAAATGTGAAGAGATACAATCAGAATTATGCTTTAGGATGTTTAATTTGGCAAAGGTATGCAAGATTTGGAGAGCTAGTTAGTGGGCTATTGCAAAAGAAACATTGAAGGTGAATGATAAGGACCTGGACCAGGTTGTGGCAATAGGAATACAAAGAACAACATAGCAAGGAAAGAATCAGCAGGACTTGGTTGCTGACTGTACATGGGAAATAGGCAGACAGGAGAATCAAATATGAATTGGGGGATGGGGAGAACAATGCTGCCATGAAAGAAATTGCAAAATCAGACTGCAAGGGATTAGGAATAAAGATTCTGCCCATTTTAACATGATGTGAATTTATAGATTCTTTTTTGAGGGGAGGTACAGTGGCAATTAAAAGGAGAGAAATAGGGTATTACTTTTGATGGATAAAGGGCCAAAATCTTTCTTAAATTTATGCATGATTGGCTGTGTTTTATGGAATATAATCTATTTTATGTGCATCCCAAAGAAAAGTTTTCAGTAGTCATCACAGTTGCCTATAAATATTTATTTTTCATTACTGTGTGTTTAAAAAAGGGAATCAAGAAAAAGCCATTTTCCTTCTGATTGTCACATGATTTGGATTTTTCCACTGAAGTTCAACCAAAAGTCAGCTTGGGTTCTTAGGAATGAACCAAGACATGGAAATGCTTAGTCTAGTCATGTTCTAGGGAAGGCTTTATGATGGAGATGGAATCAGATACTGAATGAAAGAATTCTGAGTCATTGCAGGGTTATCTCCACCCCACGGGGAAATGGCCAGTCAGGAAGGGCACCTGGCTAAGAAGCCCTCGTGGCAGCTTGCTGATAACCCTCAGAAGAGCAGTGCTCTCTTTAAGGAAGTAACAGAATTGGCTTCCTGCAAAAACATGTTAATTTGACAATTCACTTGATCTCAAATGAGGTACAGATAATGGTGATCTTAAAAAAAAAATGAGACTGTTTTAGCAAATTCGAGGAAATCCCTCTTTTTATAAAACAGGACAAATGTTTTATAACTGAAGCCCTTAGCCAAGGGATAATAATAATTTCCATATGCACATCTGGTTCTAACATGGGAATATATTTCCAAAGATGGGTGTGGTGTCTCTCTTCAAGGGAGTCTTTAAGGCTCATAAAGGCAACTGCCTATCTGCTGAATTCCAGTTGACTCCTCTTAGAATCTGCAGATCCCTGACATGTTTTCAGTGGTGAGATATTCTGCCATTGGCCACAGCAGCATTTTCTTTGCTCTCCCCTTTTTCCATGACAACTGTGCTTTATCTTGTTTGAAGAGGCACCTGTATAATAATTGCATATCCAAGGGAACAGATTTGTGTGGCCTTATTTGCTTTCCATGCTCATGACTTGCAACTGTAGTCAACTCCTTTTCTGGTAGTGTCGTTATGCTTACTGTTTGCCAGGCACCGTTCTCACCAAATGCTCATATCAGTTCTATGATGCAGTTCTATGATTGTCTCAGAGGCTCAAAGAGGAGTCCCAACTTGCTGAATGTGCCCAGCTTGTAAGTGGCTGGCCAACAATCACTGTCACTGTGCCGTGCTGCCTCCCATAAATACAACCTGGCTAATGGGTTTGAAACTGAAGAGCTTCTGTGAATGATTGGTTCATAGTTCTGACTGTTGAGGGCAGTATCCACACTACCAGTATATTCAGGATTGGGCCACTTAGCCTCACTTGGAAAAGCCATGGAAATAATGAATATTGGAGACACAATGGACATACCCTAGTCTGTCCAATTTTCACAGGTACTTCTTTCATAATAGCACTTCTTCACAATTAAAAAGCTAGTTCCACTCAAGAAACAACCAAACTTTTGAAGACTGTAGTGTCTTTTCTCTATTCCCTGAAAGAACCAGGCATAGGTTGGCACTAAAAAGACATCCTTGTAAAATACAGACTCTAATTGTAGCTGAGAAAATTTTAATGTGGTGTGTTTAGAAATAATTACAAAGGAATAAAGGCTTAGTGAATATCATATCTGTATTGAAATTTCCCATACAATTGAACTATGTGCTCCTCCATGCCTGCACTCCCCACTATATACATTTATAGTCCGTTGTGATGAGATTCTACCTTTTCCCACCCAGGCTTATCAAAGCTATAAACCGGTCACATAATTCACAGAAGCTTAAAGATACGTGGAGAATTTGGATAGGGTCCAGAGGAGAGCAATGAAAATGATTAATGGGTTGGAAAACAGCACTGATGAAAAAAGATGAATGGAATTAGGATTACTGGTATTGAGAAGGTTTAGAGGTGACTTAATAACTGTCCTCAGCTGCATGAAAGACTATTAAGAGAAGCATGGTGACCAAGAATCTTCCAAAACCATCTCATATAAGGAGAAAAGTGACTAAACTACAGCAGGAAGGATTTAACCTAGATATGAGTTTCAAACAGGATTCTTCCCTCCATCCTCACTATTGCCATTTATCTACACTCTTTCAATCCTTCTATCATCATTACTGATTTTTAATGAGAAGATTGAAGGTGAACGGCACCATGGGTGGAACAGTTTAGTATATAAAGAAAAGCTTTCTTCCCGGTAAGGCAGTGATTCTCAATTAGAAGTTTGCAGTAGTAAGAGGGATCAGAATCACTACATGGGGAGGCTTTACAAAATACAGACGGTCTAGGATCTGTCACTATCCTCTGGCTTCCCTTGAAGAATAACTGCTTTAAAAGACTGTGGTCTCACTTAGTTAATGCAGGTAGCTGAAAGGAAGACCTCAATGGTATATAATGAAACTTTAGTGATGAGTATATTCATGGGGTGTGCTGATTAGTTGGCCATTTTAGTTAAGAGCTAATTTATTTCAGTTCTTATCCTTGAGAATGTTTTTAAATGGTTTTTTATCTGTTTCCTGCTTTAATAGTCTCTTCAGTGGTTGGAACTTGTGGCATCTGACTTCATGAGAAGCATTTTTGCAAAGCAGAGTAGCTTGGATCAAGAGTGGGGCAGAGAGTGGGCTGGCATTTGGGACAACATCGTGCCTTTGGGAGCTCGAGGGGAAGAACTGGGCAGTGCAAACTGTCAGCTTATTAATTTCATCAACAGGTTTACTCTCTGAAAATGTTCTCCCTCAAAAATTCATCATTAAAAATCACAAGAACAAAATCACTTAAAATTAAATATTCCCTTTGGGTAGTAAGAACTGCTGTTAGTCCCGTTTTACTTTTTAAAGAGGAGGAAATAAAATACAAGTAAAGTAGAGAAGACCGTGACATAGTCAGTAGTCACGTTTATGGGTTATGAGAATGCTGTATAAAAATAACAACTGTTTTCTCTCCAAAGCCCCACCTCTTTGGTCTGTCTCAAACTTCTCACATACTATCAAAGATGATTGCTGCATAAATCTGTATTCTTCCTACCGTTTTAGGCTATGGGTACTTTGATTAATTTAACCACATGTTACTGTCAGGTTGAACACATTCATCTTCTATTTCAAAGCGTGTACTCGTCAATCTCTCTGTCGGTCCATCCCTTCAGGCCTTATTTCATCACATTTAAGGAGACTCTTTCCTGCCTGTCTTTATCTTGTTAGGCTTTCAACAGCTTAAGTTGAATCTTCATTCTTTCATTCTCACTGTCAAACCTTCTTGAACACACTCTCTCATTTCCCTATTCATAAAATGTCAGGGCTGCTCCTGTTTCACATGGCGTTATATGCACAGTCAAATGTTACTACAGATTAAATCATTTTCCATCTGAGGAGCTTACCAAGTATGTATTTTTTTAAGAGTGTGTTACACCGTTCAAAGCAGAGTGCAGTGTTCATTAGCAGATTCTAAGGGAGCTGCAGAGTGAAGGAGGCAGCTCTGTGGTTTTGTTCCTGGTGGGAGCTCCTGGTCTGTCTGAGAAGGGAGCAACACCATTCAGGTCTTGTGAGAGACTGAAAGATCAATTATTCATTCCAAAGATGAGGAAAATAAAATGACATAGTGTTGCACAGATATTTAAAATCAAGTTTTATAAGGCATGCTGCTTGATCAAATAAACCATAACTTATAGCTTAACTGTGAGTTCTGTTTTTGAGCCCCAGTGCTTAGTACTCAGCGGATGCTCAATGTCTTTTTTTTTTTTTTGGTGGGGAAGACCAGCCCTGAGCTAACATCCGTCGCCAATCCTCCTCTTTTTGCTGAGGAAGACTGGCCCTGGGCTAACATCATGCCCATCTTCCTCTACTTTATATGGGATGCTGCCACGGCATGGCTGACAAGCGGTGCGTCGGCGGGCGCCCGGGATCCGAAGCAGCGGAACTCGGGCTGCCAAGCGCGGACTAAACCGCTGCGCCACCGGGCGGCCCCTCAATGTCTTTTTGAACAAATGAATGAATTGCATGGTATGGTTGGAGACAAAGGAAAAATTATAGAATCTAGTGCCTTAAATACATATTTGTGAAAGTTTCAATGCTTGAATAGCAAGATTGCACATTGTTTTGACTGTGGCTTTCTAATCTATTTAAATATAAAAAGAGAGCTAGGTATGCTTATGTTTCTAAATATGGATTAATTTCAGTGGTTACTCCATTTACTATTATTTCTCCAATAATAGTATTATAGATAGGTAGTATTGTATAATAATAGTATTAAACATATGTGCTAAATAGCTATATTTAACTTAATCTTTTACATCATTTTGTGATTCTGTGCTTATCACAAGTAGTTATTTTATATTTCCTGCTTAGACTGAAAATATATTGAAGGTAGATATTTTTATATGTGATTCCTGGCTAGAAATTCCAGAATGATCTTCTGTGGATGACAAGTCCTGAGATTGGCTAAACCTATACGGCTTTGGAATTGGGCAAAAGAGTGAATGGAAAAGTGACTCATTTATTCAACAAATTATGCTGTCAAACAATTGATTAGACTGATATTGTCATTGAATTGATGGACTAAGCCATATTTTGCATTTCATAAAGAGCTAATTCCTTTTTACCTTCCAACTTCCTCTCTCTCCCACCTGGCTGCAAAATCCAAGCAGCCTCATTTCTATTTTCAACGGTATGCATTAACTCTTCCTTTCAAACTTTTCTTCAAAGTCACTGGGGTCATGTCACTGACCCCAGGAAACTGACAGCATGTCTGTGCTGAGGAGAATTGAAGGCAATAATATTAAAAACCAAACTTGGAAAGATTAAAAAGTATTTATCTTTAAGGATGTTAGTCCCAAATAAAAGTGTTTTTCTAATATTTAAATATGCTCTGTGTGTGTTTTACTGAGTTAAAAATAAGCAAGGCAAGGTATAGCAAAAATGGATGAAATGTTGTTACTTTTTGATCCAGCAAAAGAAATACCTTTTTGCAATTGATAATAGATGAATGTAACGAGACTGTTAGCATATTGTACATTTAGTCTTGGACAGCCTGTGTTTCTCACTAGAACACGAAACTGGAAGAATTGATAAAGAAAATTCAAAATTTATCATATAATCCTTGAAATCTACTTGAGGTCATTGCAGATGTCTTATCATAATGCCAGTTTTGTTGGTAACCTAGGCCCTGGCTGGTAACTGAATGCTGAGTGTGTTCCTGAGACAAGTGGTCCCCAAACATTGGTCTGTGGTCTCTTCCGAGTCTATCAGGAACTTTTCACTGTTCTGAGGCAAAATGAGAAAGATGAGAAAAATGTAGTTATTCGTGAAGATAAATTGATTTCATTTAAAAGACTTTTGTTTATTCTGAGATTATTCTTAATTTTTCTGTCATAGTGCTTTTTACTTTGTGAAATGATGTTAAGTGTTTGTGTGTGTGTAATTTCTGATACTTGAAATCCTGGTCTGGAAATCACCACCCTAGAGGCTTTTTCTAGCGTCATCCCTGGTCCATATCCATGAAACCTGGAGGAAATGCCAGCTCCTTTGGTTAGGATGCTTCCATCCCTGGGTCAATCAGCTTTGGTCAGCCATTGTCTCTGGAGTGGCTCTTACTGGGTAGAATTTTTAAATGGAAATATCCATTTTCTGTTTTCATGTCATATACCCTTCATTCATTTTATTTTTAATTGTGAATGTTTCAAGTTTATGAAAAGGAGTAGGATAAAAATATCTATATACCCAGATATGAAAATATTGCATATTTGCTAATGAACTCTCTTAAAAGAAGTAAATAGAAATAAATAAAATGTTAGCGAGGTAGTTAGAGGCCCAGTCCTCTCCTCTGAGATCCTGGAGTTGGTATGGAGTGTTTCCATGTTCATGTTTGTACTTTTACTGCATTATGTCCCACCGTAAACTATATATTATGTTGAGGTATGTTTTAACAGTGTATGTTAAATGATATTATGCTATGTGTATCATTCTTCAATTTCTTTTTTCACTCAACATTTTGTATTTGAGATTAATCCATGCTGATAAAGGTTCAACAGATTCATTCATTGTAACTGCTGTATAACATTCCATTCTATGAATAAACCACAGTTGGGTAATTTGTTCCAGAAAGAAAGAGCTGGGTTGTTTCCACTTTTCTGCTGTCACAAATAGTGCTGTACTGAGCTTCTCTTTTGGGTTGCCTTGTGTACATGTATGAGAATTTATCTAGGGTAAATACCCAGAAGGGAAATTGCTGGTCATGGTTTGTGGGTGTCTTCAACTTTGCCACCTAAGGCCAGTTTGTGATAGTACCTTTCACATGCCCAAGAGCAGTGATTGAGCTTCCGGTTTTTTTTTTTTTTCTGTATTTGGGTACTAGGTAAGGCTCCAATTTTATCCTTTTAGTATTGCTAGCTAAATGTTCTGGGTCTATTTATTGTATAATTCATCTTTCCTTCACTCATATACCCAGTTCCCACAAATGTGTGGGTCTGTTTCCAGGATCTTTATTCAGATCATTTGGTCTCTTTCTTTATCCTGATGCCACTGACACAAATTTTTAAATTGCCACAGCTTTACAGTAAGTCTTGATTATCTATCAGGCAAATCTTCTTTCATCTTCCTCATAATTGTCTTAGTCATTTATATTTCTGTATGAATTTTAGGATGAGTTTGTCAAGCTTTACAAAAAATCCCATCATATTTTTATTTAGATTGATTTGACTTGCCGCTTTCTCCATCTGTTCTCTGGAACAGTTTCTGTAAGATGGGGTTACTGGTTACTTGAAGGTTTGTTAAAAACTCCCCTTTGATACTAGGTTGATGTATTTTGGGAACCAGTTACATATTACATTCAATTCAATTACATACATATATTCGATTTTTTAATGGTTATATTCAGATTTGCTCTTCTTGAGTCAACTTTAGTAAGTTTGTTTTTCTAGGAAATTATTCTTTTATCTAGGTTTTCAAATGTATTAGCATAAATTTCCTCATAGTATTTGCTTAAGTGTTGTCTCTTAATGTTTCTATATGTCTTCCTTTAAATTACTAATGTTTTAATTTATGCCTCTTCCTTTTTTATTAGTCCAAATGCCAAAATTTTGTTTTATAGCTGTTTTCTCTTTTTTCTTTAAAAAAAGGCTTTTTAAAAAAATTCTGCTAGTCTTTTTCTAAATTTTTGAATTAGACTCCTTATTCATTGGTTTTCATTTTGCTTTATTTCTAATATAAACATTTAAAGCTATAAATTTCCTCTAATATTGGTTAAGCTGCTTTCCACAAGTTTTGATATATAATGTTCTTAATATTATTTAGTTTAAAATATTTTATAATTTCCAACATTTCTCTTTCGACCCACATGTTACGTAATATGCTTTAAAATTTCTAAACATATGATTTTTGTTGTATTTTTGTTACTGATTTTTATTGTACTGTGCTTTTTGTGGTTAAATGTGGCAAATTTTATAAATGCTTCACATGAGCTGGAAAAATCATTTTTGGGTACAGACTGCTATATATGTTCATTAGATCAAAGTTGTTAATTATGTTGTTCAAATCTTATGTGTTCCTACTAATGTGGGGTCATCCTTATTAACTGTTGAGAAAAGTGTGTTGAAATTTGCCATTAAAATTGTGAACTTGTCAATTTATTTCTTGTAATTCTATCACTTTTGCTACATACTTCTGGAGGTTAAAATATTAGGTACCTACAAATCCCAGGTATGATTTCTTCCCATATGGTAAAGTTTTCCTTTTGTCATTTTGTAATAATTAGGGAATAATGGTTTTTGCATTGAAGTTTACTTTATGTTAATACAGCCACTCCATCCTTCTTTTGGTTATGTCTTTTTTCAGCCATTTACTTCAAAACTATCTGAGTCAGTTTTTTTTGTTCATTTTTTGCATGTGTCTCTCCTGAATAGCATATTCGTAGTTGGATTTTGTTTCTTAAATAAAATCTGTCATTCTCTTTCTTCTAGTTTATTTATATCTACTGTGATTAGGGATATGTTTGAATTTATTTCTTTCATCTTGTTTTCTCTTTTGTATTTGCCTTGCTTTTGGTTTGTTTCTTCTTTTTTTTTTTTTGCTTCTACTTCTTTTTTCCTTCTTTCTTGCTCCCTGAAGGATTGGCTGAATGTTCTTTATTTTTTTTTTTCTCTCTACTATATTCTATTTGTGTGTTTTTAATAGGCACAAATAAATATTTAATGTACATATTTAACAATATTGGCCCCCTTTCTGAAATGTGTGAGCACTGTACAACACACTAACTCAGATTGTCCCGCCTGCCCCCCGCTTAGGTACTAATTGCTGCCCAGGGTTTTAGCTCCACCTTGAACTTACGACCTCCGAATGAGTCATTGTTATTGATGCAATTAGTGATGATTTAGATTTACACATGTTATTTGGTTATTTGCCAATTTATTTTCTCACCATTGCTTCTTGTATCCCACTCCTTCTTCCTGGGTTCAATATGATTTTTCTTGGGGTGTATTCTTTAGTATTCTTTTAGCAATGTTTTGGTGAGTAGTAAACTCTCTTTGCCTTTGTCTGTCTGAAAATGTCTTTAGTTTAGTCTTATTTTTAAATAATTGTTTTTTGGACCATACAATTCAAGGTTGACAGTTATTTCCTCTCAGCACACTGACTATATTATTCCAATTTTTAAAGCTTCTGTTGTTGTTGAGACTGTTGCTCTCAGTTTATTATAGCTCCTCTGTAGTAATCTGCCTTTTGACTTTGTCTCTAATTACTTCTCTCTGTCTCTGATGTTCCATAGTTTTACTACAATGTGTCTGTTGATGTGGGTGTATTTTGATTTTTTCTTCTTGGGTCTCCTAGTAGTCTTGAATCTGACAATTCATGTCTTTTATGAATTCTGGAAAATTCTCAGTCATCATCTCTTCAAATATCTTGCAACAAATTTTGGAAGTCCTAATCCTATATTGGACCATTTTTTTCTATCCTTGTTATCTCTTAACTTTTCTTTTATATTTTTCTCTGCAACTCTGTGATTCATTTGGGGGGATTTCCTGAGGTCTATGTTGCTTTGCATTCCATTCTACTCTCTTCGGTGGTTTCCAGTCTGTTGTTTAGCTTATTTATTGATGTTTTCCTTACAGTAGCTGTATTTTCAAAATCAAGATATTTTGCTTGCTTCTTTAAAAATCTGTCATTTAAAAATATCTTTTTTCTTTCTTTTGGTTTTAGATTCTTATTTTAGATTTTTAATTATTAAATACATTTATGTTATAGTCTCTAACACATTATTCTACAGATCTACCATCTTATGTCTAATCCTGAAGTTCCTTGTGTCTGCTTATTCTCTCTCCTGAAGGAGCATTTCTCTGTATGTTTTGTAATTTGGGGCTATGAGCTCATTTTCACAAGACTTCATCTGAGGA
This sequence comes from Tapirus indicus, assembly GCA_031878705.1. NCBI lineage: Eukaryota > Metazoa > Chordata > Mammalia > Perissodactyla > Tapiridae > Tapirus > Tapirus indicus. Next base: position 45,319,183 of record CM062928.1, on the reverse strand, counting down.
AATCTTGTAGAGGCTACATTTAGATTATGTTGCTTTGGAGCAGTTTTGCATTTGTTTCTGCAGTTTGGGAATTCCAGACTGAATTCATAATTGACCTTATAAGCCTATTCCTCATTCTCTGTTTCATGTTTAAAGCGCAGGAGATAGTTTTTTCTTCTTTATAACCCAAATCTGTTGGTTATCCAGGTGTTCTTTTTCTCTCCTGGATGGTCAAAAAATGTTCTCAACAGATCTTTATGTATCCAGGATCATTGTCTTCCACATGCTCTCAGTACTGATGTCAAATGATCTTTCTTCAAGGAGATTCTGATCATATCAATCCTTCACTGGCTTACCATGAAGCTACAGAACAAACTTCAATCACTGGAAAGATCTGACCCCTGCTTTGTCTTTTCTTTTTTTTTTTTTTATTTTTTTTTAACATTTTTTTTTTTATTGATGTCTTAGTTTATAACACTGTGGGGTTTTAGTTGTACATTTTTGTTTGTCCATCACCTTGTGGATGTAACCCTTCACCCCTTGTGCCCCCCCACCCCCCTTCCCCTTGGTAACCACCAATCAGTTCTCTCTGTCCGTGTGTTCACTTATATTCCATATATGAGTGAGTTCATGCAGTGTCTGTCCTTCTCTCTCTGGCTTATTTCACTTAACATAATACCCTCTAGGTCCCTCCATGTTGTTGCAAATGGGACAATTGTGTCTTTTCTTATGGCTGAGTAGTATTCCATTGTATGTATATACCACATCTTCTTTAACCAATCTTCAGTTGAGGGACACTTGGGTTGCTTCCACTTCTTGGCTATAGTGAATAATGCTGCAATGAACATAGGGGTGCATACGCCTCTTGTGATGGTTGATTTCATGTCCATTGGGTAGATGCCCAAGAGTGGTATTGCTGGATCATACGGTATTTCTATTTTTAATTTTTTGAGGACTCTCCATACTGTTTTCCATAGAGGCTGCACCAGTTTGCATTCCCACCAGCAGTGAATGAGGGTCCCCGTTTCTCCACAACCTCTCCAGCATTTGTTGTTTTTTGTGTTGGTGATTATAGCCATTCTAACCAGTGTAAGGTGATATCTCAGTGTAGTTTTGATTTGCATTTCCCTGATGATTAGTGATGTTGAACATCTTTTCATGTGTCTATTGGCCATCTGTATCTCTTCCTTGGAAAAATGTCTGTTCATCTCCTCTGCCCATTTTTTGATCGGGTTGTTTGTTTTTTTGTTGCTCAGTTGTATGAGATCTTTGTATATTACTGAGATTAATCCCTTGTCAGACAAACGATTTGCAAATATTTTCTCCCAGCTGGTGGGTTGTTTATTCATTTTGATCCTGGTTTCATTTGCCTTGTAGAAGCTCTTTAGTCTGATGAGGTCCCACTTGTTTATTTTTTCTTTTGTTTCCCTTGTCTGGGTAGACATGGAATCTGAAAGGATCCCTTTATGTCCAATTGCAATTAGTGTACTGCCTATATTTTCTTCCAGGAGTTTTATAGTTTCAGGTCTCACTTTCAGGTCTTTGATCCATTTTGAATTGATTTTTGTATATGGTGATAGGAGATGGTCTACTTTCATTCTTTTGCATGTTGCTGTCCAATGTTCCCAGCACCATTTATTGAAGAGACTTCCCTCTCTCCATTGTCTGTTCTTTGCTCCTTTGTCGAAGATTAGCTGTCCATAGATGTGTGGTTTTATTTCTGGGCTTTCAATTCTGTTCCATTGATCTGTGTGTCTATTCTTGTACCAGTACCATGCTGTTTTGATTACTGTAGCTTTATAGTATATTTTGAAATCAGGGATTGTGATGCCTCCAGCTTTGTTCTTTTTTTTCAGGATTGCTTTAGCTATTCGGGCTCTTTTGTTGCCCTTTTGTTGCCCCATACGAATTTCAGTAGTTTTTGTTCTATTACCGTGAAGAATGACATTGGGATTCTGATTGGGATTGCATTGAATCTGTAGATTGGTTTAGGTAGAATGGACATTTTAACTATATTTATTCTTCCAATCCATGTGCATGGAATATTTTTCCATTTCTTTATGTCCTCCTTGATTTCTTTCAATAGTGTCTTATAGTTTTCATTGTATAGGTCTTTGACCTCCTTGGTTAAATTTATTCCCAGATATTTTATTCTCTTTGTTGCAATTGTAAATGGGATTGTCTTTTTGAGTTCTCTTTCTGTTTTTTCATCGTTAGTGTATAGAAATGCAATTGATTTTTGTAAGTTGATTTTATACCCTGCCACTTTACTGTAGTTGTTGATTGTTTCTAGTAGCTTTCCGATGGAATTTTTGGGGTTTTCTATGTATAGGATCATGTCGTCTGCAAATAGTGAGAGTTTCACTTCTTCATTGCCTATTTGGAGTCCTTTTATTCCTTTTTCTTGCCTAATTACTCTGGCCAGAACTTCCAGTACTATGTTGAATAAGAGCGGTGAGAGTGGGCACCCTTGTCTTGTTCCTGTCCTCAAAGGAATGGCTTTCAGTTTTTCCCCGTTGAGTAGGATGTTTGCTGTAGGTTTGTCATATATGGCCCTTATTATGTTGAGGTACTTTCCTTCTAAACCCATTTTGTTGAGAGTTTTTATCATAAATGGATGCTGGATCTTGTCGAATGCCTTCTCTGCATCGATTGAGATGATCATGTGGTTTTTAGTCTTCATTTTGTTAATGTGGTGTATCACGTTGATTGATTTGCGGATGTTGAACCATCCCTGTGTCCCTGGTATAAATCCCACTTGATCGTGGTGTCTGATCTTTTTGATGTATTGCTGTATTCGGTTTGCCAATATTTTGTTGAGGATTTTTGCATCTATGTTCATCAGCGATATTGGCCTGTAGTTTTCCTTCCTTGTATTGTCCTTGTCTGGCTTTGGTATCAGCATGATGTCGGCCTCATAGAATGTGTTGGGAAGTATTCCATCTTCCTCTATTTTTTGGAATAGTTGGAGAAGGATAGGTGCTAAATCTTCTTTGAATGTTTGATAAAATTCTCCAGGGAAGCCATCTGGTCCTGGGCTTTTATTTTTTGGAGGTTTTTGATTACTGTTTCAATCTCTTTACTTGTGATTGGTCTGTTCAGATTCTCTATTTCTTCTTGATTCAGTTTTGGGAGGTTGTACGCATCCAAGAATTTGTCCATTTCCTCTAGGTTGTCCAATTTGTTGGCATAAAGTTTTTCATAGTATTCCCTAATAATCCCTTGTATTTCTGTGGTGTCTGTTGTAATTTCTCCTCTTTCATTTCTAATTTTATTTATTTGAGTCTTCTCCCTTTTTTTCTTAGTGAGTCTGGCTAAGGGTTTGTCAATTTTATTTATCTTCTCAAAGAACCAGCTCTTTGTTTCATTGATCCTTTCTACTGTTTTTTTGGTTTCAATTTCATTTATTTCTGCTCTGATTTTTATTATTTCCCTCCTTCTACTGATTCGGGGCTTTGTCTGTTCTTCTTTTTCCAACTCTGTTAGGTGCAATTTAAGGTTATTTATTTGGGATTTTTCTTGTTTGTTAAGGTGAGCTTGTATTGCTATGAATTTCCCTCTCAGGACTGCTTTTGCTGCATCCCATATGAGTTGGTATGGTGTATTTTCCTTTTCATTTGTCTCCAGATAGCTTTTGATTTCTCCTTTAATTTCATCAACGACCCATTGGTTGTTCAGTAGCATGTTGTTTAGTCTCCACATCTTTGTCCCTTTCCTAGTTTTTTCCTTGCAGTTGATTTCTAGTTTCACAGCATTATGATCAGAAAAGATGCTTGTAATGATTTCAATCTTCTTAAATTTATAGAGGTTTGCCTTGTTTCCTAATATGTGGTCTATCCTTGAGAATGTGCCATGTGCACTTGAGAAGAATGTGTACTCTGCTTTTTTTGGGTGGAGTGCTCTGTATATATCTATTAAGTCCATTGCGTCTAGTTTTTCGTTTAAGTCCATTATTTCCTTATTGACTTTTTGTCTGGATGATCTATCCATTGATGTAAGGGGGGTGTTAAGATCCCCTACTATTATTGTGTTATTGTTAATATCTCCTTTAAGGCTTTTTAGCAGTTGTTTTATGTACTTTGGTGCTCCTGTGTTGGGTGCATAGATATTTATAAGTGTTATGTCTTCTTGGTGAAGTATCCCTTTTATCATTATATATTGCCCTTCTTTGTCTCTCATTACCTTTTTTATCTTGAAGTCTACTTTGTCTGATATAAGTATGGCTACTCCTGCTTTCTTTTGTTTGCCATTAGCTTGGAGTATTGTTTTCCATCCTTTTATTTTGAGTCTGTGTTTGTCTTTAGAGCTGAGATGTGTTTCCTGGAGGCAGCAGATTGTTGGATCTTGGTTTTTAATCCATCCTGCCACTCTGTGTCTTTTGATTGGAGAATTCAATCCATTTACGTTTAGAGTGATTATTGATATATGAGGGTTTAATGTTGCTATTTTATTGTTCATCTTCTGGTTCTTTTGCATTTCCTTCGTTTCTTGTCCCTTGTGTTTCGGACTGCAAATTCAATTTGGTATTTCTGCATGCTCATTCTCTTGGTTTTCTCTTTATTTGTCATGTGTGGTTCTCTTCTGGTTGTTTGTTTAGTGGTTACCGTGCGGTTTATATAAGCGATCTCCTGGATAAGAAAGTACATTTTCAGATGCCTCCTTTTTCCTGAGGCTGGGTCAGTTCAATCCCTTACCTCTTCCCCTCCTTATTTGTTATCTCTTTATTCCAGATTGTGTCATGAATGTATGTTTCCAGTGATGAGCTTGAATTAATTTTTGATGTTTTCCAACTGTATTTTGTTCTGGTTTAGTCTCCTTGCTTTTCTCCTTGTTGAAATCTTTGTATCCCCTTTCTCATTTGTTTTTTTTCAGGCCTAAGGGCCTTCTTGAGCATTTCTTGTAGTGGGGGTCTTGTGGTGACGAACTCTCTTAGCTTTTGTTTATCAGGGAGAGTTATTATTTCTCCATCGTATTTGAAGGATATTTTTGCTGGATAAAGTATTCTCGGCTGAAGGTTTTTGTCTTTCATGATTTTGAATATATCATTCCAGTCTCTCCTAGCCTGTAGAGTTTCTGTTGAGAAATCAGCTGAGAGCCTGATGGGGTTTCCTTTGTATGTTATTTTGTTTTTTTGTTTAGCTGCCTTCAATATTATTTCCTTGTCACGGGTATTCTTCAAGTTTGCTACTATGTGGCGAGATGATTTTTTATTCCTGTTTATATATTTAGGTGATCTATTGATTTCATTCACTGTTATTTCCCTCTCGTTCCCTAGGTTGGGGAAGTTCTCAGCTATTATTTCTTTGAACAAACTCTCTGCTCCTTTTTCTCTTTCTTCTCCTTCTGGAATACCTATTATCCTGGTATGTTGCTTTTCCTCATTGAGTCTGATATTTCTTGAAGAATTTCTTCATTTCTTTTTAGTCTTAGCTCTCTCTCCTCCTCTATCTGGAGCATTTCTGCGTGGCTATCCTCAATAGTGCTAATTCGTTCCTCCATATTGTCAGTTCTGCTCTTTAAAGACTCCATTTTTTCCACTATCTCGTTGATTTTGTTTTTCATCTCCAATAATTCTGATTGGTTTTTCTTTAGGGTTTCAATCTCTTTTGTGACATAATGCTTGGATTCGTTAATTTGTTTCTGTGTGTTCTCTTGTATTTCGTTGAGTTTGTTTATGATAGCTATTTTGAATTCTCTCTCATTCAGGTTGTCAAATTCTGTGCCTTCAGGGTTGGTTTCTGGGTGTTTGTCATTTTCCTTTTGGTCTGTAGCCCTGACATATTTTCGCAAGGATCCGACGGGGACGGCTTTATTTTTACCCCTCATGATTAAAGTTAGTCCTGCAGTTTCCCCCTGCTGCCACTAGATGGAGATCGCGAGCGGTTTGCTCTGAGGCGGCTGCAGCCCCCAGAGGGATTATGCTGAAACGCCGGGTGTGTGGGGGGAGGGGTCCTCTCTTTCTCCTGCTTGACACGGGGGTTTCCTTTCTGGCTCTCTTAGGGTGTTTGCTACACCCCCTAAGCAGTCCGTCGTCGCTTCCCAGTGGGGATCTCGCGACAGTCTGTGAGAGCACCTGGATGGCGCTAGTTTTCCCCGCTGTGGGCCGCCCCTCCCCCCTCTGTCCGCGAACCGCGCTGTTTTTGCCGATCGATTGGGGAGGGGGAGTACAACCTCCTACCTCTCCTCCCGTCCTCCTGGGCTTCCCGCGCCTCCACCGTCCGATGTATGGCAGCAGGGGTTTCTCAGAAGTCCTTCGTAGTGTTTGATTGAGCTCTGTTGGAATGTGAATGATGTTTTCGTTGTGTCGTAGGGGGCAGAGATTCAAAGAGGGAATCTCACTCCGCCATGATGCTGATGTCACTCCTTCCTGCTTTGTCTTTTCTGACCTCAACTCTCACTTTTCTCTCATAGATGTTTTATGTTTAAGCTGAAGAACTGGTAATTTCTGGAATATATCATGAGCTCTCTTGTTTCAATGCTGTTGCATGTGCTGCTTCATCATTAACCACTCTTTTTTCCATGGTTAACTTTTACTGTTAATTAAGACTCAAATTAGGCTTCTTAGAGAAGTGCTTTCAAGCTTCAATTCAATATTATCTTGTTTTTGTTGTTGTTTGTTGGTTTGTTTGTTTGCTTTGAAAGAATATTTAAAAAGCACAAAGGGAGAGTTTATCATTTCGTATTTCTAGTGTCTTCATATTTTCATGCCTAAAACCACATTAAACATAATTTCTCTGGGACAGTGTTTATATATACATTTTTGGAGAAAGAATTGAACTTATGCTTCAGTTGAAAATCTTACATGTTTCAATCATCCCTGTTGGGGCATGTTAGCGAAATATTGTATATGTAATTACATAACATATCGTAACATGTAATGTTGTATATTTCATTGCCAAATTGCCTTTTGGAAGGTTTTGAAAAGTCAAGGAAGTGAATCTGACTACAATACCTTTTTAGCAAAATAGGCGAACTGGATTCTCATTTTGCCTCTGCTACTAATTAGCCATGTTTCTTCTTTCTTGCTTTGGTTTCCCTCTTTTTTAAAGTGAAGCTGCTGGATGAGATGACCTCCAAGGTTCCTTTCACCTCCAAAATCCTCCTAGTGATTGGAAGGAGTGTCTTAGATAGCTACAGATGTTTTATTGTAACCCACTCTTCTAAGTTACCATCACTTCTTTTTGGTTGGGAAATTTAAGCTAATGAATGGCTCATAATTTTTAGAAAATATATAATATTTAAGGTAAATTTGCATTTAAAAATATTTGATTGAATAGAAAGTACTCAGTTAATATAAACACTAATCAGAAAGTTCTGGCTAATATCAAATTTTGAAAGGCAAAGACAGATGTTTTTAACCTTGTTTTGACTTAAAAGAGCAGCAGTGACCATCAAAAATGCAGGGCTTCAGGAATGTGGACTCAAAGCCCAGTTAATGGGCAAAGGCCTCCCTGGGTAATATCAAATAGCTAATGTTTTCAGTTTTAGTTGGTCCTTGCTTTACTGCAAATACATCTGGGCTTGAAAACTATAAAGATCAATAACTCTTTTGATATGCTTGTCAATTTCTGGTGTTGATGAGCAGTTCCTTTCAAGCAGCCTGTCTTCAAATGTTGGTATGCCTTCATAGGAAATAAAAAGTGCCATAATTTCATATGAACCATCCACCTGTTAAAAGTATTTTTCCAATTCTTAGCTAAGATGACTCAATCCCTGAAAACTTAAACTTGTCCTAAATTTACTGTGTAAAAAATATTTGCTCTAAATTTTCTTTGAGTTATTTATATGTTAATAGATTTTGCACTTTGGATCTTAAATGAAAAACTAGGATATTTACGATGCTTAAGTCATTAGAGTTGGGTGGAAGCATCTTTTTAAATGGAGAAGAATATTGGAAAGAAATAAATATCTTTTTGCTGAAATTTATGAAAACACGCAGCAAATCAGTGGTGATGCTTAAAATTTTTTTTCTCCCTGATTCTATTACCTTCTACTCCTTCCTTATTTTTTTGTTTCTTGATTCCTCTCACTAATTTCTTCTTGGGACCCCTTCTTCAACTCTATTTCCTCTTTCCTTCCTCCTTCTGTCTTTTCTTTCCCCTTTTAAAATTTCTCTTTCTCATTCCTTTCTCTCTTCTTTTTTTTTGTCTCATATAAACATTTATCTATATACAAAACTCACCCGTGAATGCAAGCAGGAATGGGGTTTTTAAGCAAAGAAGCAAAATGTCGAATTGTAAGATAAAAGGAATCACTTTTTGTATATTAGACAAATCCAAATAGAATAGAATAACAACAGATTCTTTCATACTCCTGGTGACTGTAGGTTGTAATTTTATTTCCATTAAACATATGAAACAATTTAGTGATTTTTCACTCCATGTATTTATTTTGAACATAAATTGGTCTACATGACTACATTTCTATATGTTAAGTTGTAGTTTGGGCTGCTAGTTGAGTATACCATGAATTAATAATCGTTTGATATTGACTTCAGTTGAGGTGAATACCAAGATTTATTGACCTGAGTGGAAAATATGGACCCAAGTGAAACCTCTGTCAATATTTATTTACCTTTACAGGGGCAATTAATCTTGATACTCATTGAAACAAGAATTCAATATATGTGTTGTCATGTACTTTTGGAGACTTCCGTTAGAAATATTGGCAAGTCCCTGGTTCATGGCTATAGATTTAAAAGGCCTATCAATTTAAATGTTTTTGATATCAAGAGCTAAAACATGTAAAATATCACAGTGCTATTCACCAGAAATAAGAAATAAAGAGTCTTCTCAGAACAGGTTAATGTGAATTCCTCTTTTCAGTTCAGCTGCTGCTTGTTTAGTAATATGAACTGCCAAGGCGACAACCAGTCCTGGCTTCTCGATGAATGACTTCATCTTGTTAGCAGGTAGGCTAAACTCTCCTGTAAGATGGTTCTGCCCTGCTCCTCCCAGTGGTGAATGACACTGCTGAGTAACCCCCTGGTGCATCTTAGCTTCTTTGTGAGGGCTTCCTTTGTAAGCAGCCCACACTGCTGGGAGAGGTCCAAGCTGTGAGTTGGGACCCTTTGTTTCTTGTTGGTTTTGTTTTTCTCCTCTTTTGGAATAAAATAGTAGTGGAGGTAAGAGAAGCTTTTACTTTACAGTGACTAGAAATGTAATGAAGCACTTGACGTGTTTGTATGAAGTATTAAGGCTGAATTTCCAGGGAAAGAGGGAACGTGTTCCCTTTAGTCTATACATTCCATATTCACACCATGATCTCAGAATTGTACTTTACATTTCTGCTCCTCCCCAAAAAACAAACAAAAAGAACAAACAAACAAAAACTATCAACACCCCATGGGAATCACAGTTGAAATAGAAATTTGAGATAGGATATTAGAGTGATTGTCCTTTACTTAGTTAAGAATGAAACCTGCTTTCTCTGTATGAATTTAGATGAAAAGCTTACATGTCACAATGCAGGATTCATTGCGGTAATGGTCATACTCTCTTTACTTAATAGAAATAAGAGATTGCCCTACTTAGGGAAATGTCCAAAAATCTAGTGAAAGATATAGAGGATATATATATACACGTATACATATATATATATATACACACATCATCATAACTATTATAATATTATATATAAATTAACCATACAATATATTATATATAATATATAAATTATATAATATATAAAAATTAATTTGCCATTAGGATAATATAACATATTTATTATCAAATTTTTGGAATAGACAAATTGTATTCTAGACATTGTGAACAATTCTCAGGGTTTTTTTTTTTTTTGAGGAAGATTGGCCCTGTGCTAACATCTGTTGCCAATCTTCCTCTTTTTTCTTGCTTTTCCCCAACGCCCCAGTACATAGTTGTGTATCATAGTTGTAGAGTTGTTGCTCTTTTATATGGGACACTGCCTCAGCCTGGCTCGATGAGCGGTGAGTAGGTCCACACCCAGGACCCGAACAGGCAAACCCTGGGCCGCCAAAGTGGAACGTGCAAACTTAACCGCTAAGCCACCGGGCCGGCTCCGCAGGTTTTTTTTTTAATAGCCAATCTCAACATTGTCTTAGAATTGTTTATAATACTCAACATAACATGCCAAAATATCTAGCTGAAAGTCATAAATTGGCTAACACCTATGAACAATCAACACATTAGTAAATTTGTGTTCAGTTTTAAGTTCTCAACTTGTTTTTTTAACTGATATTTTCTGTCATCCTAGGGTAATAATTTTTGGGGGGGATTTACTTATTTTCATAAAGTTTAATTGCTTTTCCTAGTTATGACAGAAATGTGTATTTGCTTTTTTTTTTTTTTTTTTTTTTTGTGGGGAAGACCAGCCCTGAGCTAACATCTGTTGCCAATCCTCCACTTTTTGCTGAGGAAGACTGGCCCTGGGCTAACATCCATGCCCATCTTCCTCCACTTTATATGAGACGCCGCCACGGCATGGCTGACAGGCAGTGCGTCGGTGGGCGCCCAGGATCCGAACTCGTGAACCCCGGGCTGCCAAGCTCGAACTAAACCGCTGCGCCAGCGGGTGGCCCCTGTATTTTTTTGTTAATTTCTGAAGTATGGAAAAATCTTTTAAGAGTTTGTACCGTGTGTTATTAATGAGGATAGCAAAAACAAAAACAAAAAAACAAAAAGCAAAACAACAAAAAACTGTCAAATGACAAACAACCCCCTCTCCCAAATGAATGCAGAAATACCAAGAAAAATGCAATCTTCGAGGTATTGGCCATTGACATTTTGCAGACATAATAGTAACAAACACATACACACAAATATATGCCTTCATCTTCCAGAGATCAACCTCCTTCCTGCATGTGTCTCAGAAACAGCTCATCTTCCTTCCTCTCCTTTCTGAGGAACAGGAACTGTCCACCTCTTTGGTGAACAGTAGCCCTATCACCATCCAGCACAGACAAGCACAGCAGAGAAATGCTGGAGGCCCCTGTGCTGTGATTCGTAGAAGGAAAATGGCCAATGATGCCTGTAAAAGGCCAGCTTATTCATATAAAGCCTGGGAGGTATGGGCAAAGTGACTGAAAAGACAAGAAAGAAAGTGGAAAGGGGTTGGAGAGGAATGGCAGCAGCAGTGGTGAAGGGAGAGGGGGTGGGCAATGGGCTGAGAGCAGGTAAGAATGAGAGACAGCTGTGAAGGGGCAGATTGGAGGGGGCCAGCACGCCATTGGTGTACACTTTGGAACCATCCTCTTAAAGATAAAGGATCTTCCCTTCTATTGAGAATCATTCCAATAGTCCTTAAAGAATCCAGATTGCCATGTTGAAGGCAAGCTAGAGGGTGAAGCTCAATAGTTTGGGGTGGAGGGTATTCATGGAACAGTATATATGACAAACTCTTTCAATTAAAATAAAAGGAGGGGAGACCCTTGCTTACGTGAAATAACATAATTAGATTTGAATGCTTCACATTTTAATATGTCAGTGTTTGGCAACCTACATAAAACCATCACCAGGCTTTTTCTTACCAATGGTTTAAAGTGATGACCCCATTGTGAGTAGAGGGCAGATCAATGTTGAAAAAGGCCTCTGTCTTTACTGTGGAAAGTACATAGACTTTGGATTCAGATGGGCCAGGATTCAGGCCTCTTGGTAGTTTTCTGATATTGAACAATTTACTAACTCTCTGTTTTCTCAGTTAAAAAAATGGGGGATTTATCTTAAAAGTTTTGAGGATTAAAAAGAGAATATATTTAAAAAGTGCCTGGCACACACTTAATTGTGTGTTCAATTATGTTAGTTGCCTTCCCCCATGTAAAGGGCTTTTGAAATCCCTATAAGAAAAGGCCATAAAATTTTAGAAAACATTAGGATGGAATGATTTTTAGTGGTCATATCATCAAATGTGCCTGTTTTCTAAATTTGTTCCCCAGAATAGGGCAGAATTTTCTTTTGTGGTAAGAGAAAATTGAAAGATGAGATATTTCATTCACCATCATATCCTTGTTGCTCGGACATAGTGGTCATATCTGCTTTGCTTTACTTTCCTGCATTATTTAATTGCAGAGTTATGAGAGGGCCACAATCTTTAGGAGGGTCTGGCCCATTCTCATCTTCCCAGCCTCACCCTTGTCACTCCTTCCCCCATTGGCTGCACTCCCGCCACACTGGCTTCATTCTTCCTCCAACACCCCAAACTCCTTTCCTCCTTAGGGTCTTTGTTATCTCTGCTTGAAATACTCCTCCTAGACTCCTCCCTTTCTCTCCCTT